>QLON01006295.1:0-19119 GCA_003313675.1 Termitomyces heimii
TAAGCCGGAGTTTGCCTTTCTGACTTCTAAAGTCCGGAGTTTTCCTGCCTTGTTTGCACTGTTGTTTAGTTAGTCAATTTTTGAGTTTTTAAGGTTTTGTTGTACTGTACAGTTGTTTCCCATGCTTCAGAAGCCCCAGAAGCATCCAATCTAGCATAGGGAATCCCCAGACTTGTTCTCTCTGGATCTCCCTCTGCCAGGTGAGTAGTTATTATAATATTGTCAGTACATATTCTAATACACTTTGGATCTCCCTCTGCCAGCTGTGTAACTGAGCCATAGCCTCCAGAGGTTGCCCTTACAATAGCTCTGCTACCTTTTAGACAATGATCAATGATATCTTCTATGACTCAATTGATGTACTTAAATGACATTTTCATTTATACCAAGACACTGGAGAAGCACCAACATATTACATGCATTATTCTAGAGTGCCTCTGCCAATACTAACTCTATCTCAAGTCAGAGAAGTGTGAGTTTGAGCAAACAAAAGTTGAATACCTTGGGCTAATCATCTTTTATGGAACTGCTGAAATGAATCTGGTGAAGGTGGCAGGCATAGCAGAGTGGCCTCAGCTAAAAAATAAAAAGGAAGTGCAAGCCTTCTTAAGCTTTGCCAACTTCTACCAAAGATTTATCCAAGACTTCTCACACTATATTTGTCCTCTTTTTGACCTCACCAGCAAGGACATAGCATAGAGGTGGAAAGCCAGTCAATAAACTGCCTTTGAGACTCTCAAGACAACTATTACTCCTTAGGCATGAAAGCAGTCTTGTCTCAACAGTCTTGAGAAGATGGTAAGTGGCATTCTGTAGCCTTCTACTTCAAGAGCTTGAATGCAGTAGAGCAAAACTATAAGATCAATGATAAAGAGATGCTAGCCATTATTGGCATCTGTCAAGAAACCACCCTTTTGAAAATCCCTTACCTCATGTTTCCTTCCAATTTTCAGGCCTTTTCACTTTAATTCATCCACCTTCTATTGCCTTCATCAAACTCCTCACTGGCTAGACTGTAAGAACAAACTTCCTCATTGGTTGGGAGCCTTTGCCAGACTCTGAGAAATGGATTACTTTTGATGAGAGCTCTATTAAAGCCCTCATTAAAAGTGATTCAATTCTCACTGTGATGTGACTATAACCATAACTATAACATCAGTCACATCAGTCACACAGCATGACATCAGCATGACAATATCACACTATAATATCATATATGATAGTTATATAACTCAACTCTGAAATATTTTCTATTAACAGGCAGACTGAATCCTTAGACTTGTTTTTTTTGTAAATCCTCATCTGCTAAGTTAGCACCTTATTATTTGTATCTATCTTACCTTTATTAATACATCTTTGGATTTTCCTCTGCCAGCTGTGTAACTAAGCCACAGCCTCTAGAAGTCATTTTTACAGCATTTTCTTGAGGGCACATGGCATAAGTTTGAGGTTTAGACAGACTACAAAAACCTTGATTGCAAAGAAACTCAACTGCTACTAAGCTTGATAATTCTTGTACCTGGCCAACTTTGACTTTTCCCTGCATCACAAACCTGGATGAATCATGGGCAAGCCAGATACATTATCTAGACATGCTGATCATTGCATAGAAGCAAATAATAATAACAATATCACCCTTCATAAGCTTAAGTTCTTTGCTATTCATGCTCTTAAAAGAGTGGTAGTTCAAGGAAATAAGGTGAATATTCTTCAAGATATATGCTGAAGAAACCAAGATGGTAAATAAGAAGATGTGATAACCAAAGTAGCAAGAGCATTGCATGCCCACTTACAAAGTAGAGCAAAGTCTATTCACACTAATGAGTGAGCATTGCAGAATGGGCTTCTTACCTTTCATAGCTACATCTATGTTTTTAATGTGCTTGAGCTCTAAAGATGCATTGTGGAGCAGCACCACAATTCTTGCATTGCAAGTCACTCAGGTAAATGCTCAAGTAGGTGGAAGATACTGGAGTTAGTTTTACACAATTACTAGTGGCCTTAGATATCTCAATATATTGGCTTCTACATCAGCACCTGTAATCTTTGCCTCTATACTAAACTCTGCTATTAGCTTCCTATGGATCAACTTCATCCACTTCCAATTCCTACTAAGCATTGGAGTGTAGCCTCAGTGGACTTCATTATTGAGCTGCAAGATGCATATGAATATAATGCAATTATAGTAGTACTAGATCTCTGTGGAAAAAGAGCTCACTTCATCCCTACATATACTACATGTTCTATAATGGAAGCAGCCAATTTGTATTGATGGCATGTGTAGAAACTGCATGGCTTATTCAATGCCTATATCTTTGACCAAAGACCACAATTTATAGCTGAGTTTACCAAGGAGCTCTATTTTCTTCTCAATATAAAGCTTCACACCTCTATAGCATACCATCTTTAGTCAGATAAACAAATAGAGTGCATGAGCTAGGAGCTAGAGTAGTATTTATATCTCTTCTGCAATAAGTAGCAAGATGACTGAGATGATTTATTACTTAATGCAGAGTTCAAGTACAATAACCATGTTCATGCCTTTACACAAGTGTCTTTCTTCTTTTTAAATACAGGCCACCACCCTCAAATGGGTTTTGAACCTCAAGCACACTTCTTGGAAAATAAATCTGTGAGTGAGTTTGCTAACTAAATAAAAATAGCATAAGAAGACTAACTAAAGCTAAGGAAGATATGGCATGCTATTATAATCAAGGGTTGTATTTCTGCTCTTAAGTATCAACTAGGTGACAGAGTTTACTTGGATGCATCTGACATTTCCACCACTCAGCCTTTTAAGAAGCTGTCTTACTATAACTTAGGCCTATTCACTATGAAGTATCAAGTAAGACCTTTAGCTTATCACTTAAAGCTGCCTCCAGCAATGAAGTAACTGCATCTTGTCTTCAACATGGTTAAACTTGAAGACATTTTTTGAAAACCACAGGAAAATATTTATGCACTTAGTTTAGTCCAAAACTTTTACCTTTATTAATAGAACTTTGGATCTCTCTCTGCCAGCTGTATAACTGAGCCACAGCCTCCAAAGGTTGCCCTTGGAGTATTTGTTCCATTGAGATATCAGCATTTTATTAAAGCCTGTTTAATTTTCACCAGCAGCTAAATTTAACTTTTTCCATCAAATTGCTGATTTCTCTATCAGTTTATTACAAAATGTCCTTGGACAACTCCTATTGTGTGTGGATTGATCAGGCAATCAAAATAATATCCAATATGTAGGAGTTCACATGTATTTCTACTAAGATATACACATTTTATAGTCAAAGTATAATGTTAAATTAATAGTTAATGCATTGACAGTTCTATTACTGATTACTTAATATAAATCACCTGATTTCTGGATACTTGAGCATAGTCACATGACTTATTTGGGTGTGCATTAGATCAAAATAGCAACAAGCTAATTTTTTAACATTTTGGCCACTGATAAGGCTGATCTAATATGATTTGGAAAGGGCTTTTTAAGGCAGTTGTGGCCATGTCATTTGCATATAGTTTTCTGCAGAACTGCTTACAGTTTTCAGCAGAAGTCTGTTTTATTCAGACTTTTTAATAATTAATAGCTTTGTCTTGTCTCATTGTTGAAACAAACATATTATCATGCTTGATGACTATTCAAATTGTAAGTTCATCATTTTGCAAAATTCTATTTCTAAAGCTCAAGAATAGCAGTTCAACTTACTATGGCCTTAGTGCCCTCTTTCCATGCCTGTTTTCTGACCTCTCAATCATTCTTCCTCTTCTTCTAGCCCATATACTACATTTTATCTCATTAATTGCTTCTCAGTTATTATGCCATGTATGTTAAAGTTTATTGCTATTTTGTCACTATTATAAATTGTCTTTCTTACTCAGTTTTAGTGGAATATCATTCTGCCTTTACAAAGAAGTTACTATTTTGTGGCACTAAAAGTATTCTGCAGTTAATAAATCATGCACCATAGTCAGTGGTTCAAATGAGTGGTGCTAGTAGTCCCAAATATGTTATGATGTCTTGCTTCTCTTCCTTAGATTCCTCATGTTTAGATTAGCTCAACATTAATAAAAGCTCATTGATTTCCTTTCTCTATGCTTGTTGCTTGAATATTCCTGCAGTATGTAGTTATATAAGCACATTAAGATTGAATGTGATTGCTAAACTTCCATTGTCTTATTCTCTGTTAATAGAAAACTCATCATTAATGTTGGAGTTCCTCTGATAACCCTTATCAACCTCACCCCAATAGTTCCACCCATTGCATTGCATGCAAAGCATTACTAGCCAATGAACCTGACAGGATATGCTGCAGCTCTCTTAGTTAGCTAGAGACTAAGGCTCAACTAATATGCATTAGCTCCTCACTCCATATTAGGCTCCTAAAAGATTCACTTTGCCTGCTTAACAAGTATTGTCTTCATCACTTACAATGCTTTGCTTAGTTTTTATTTCTTTTAGTGCTCTCAGTCTGCAGCTCATTGGTGCAGCTAACATTTATATTATAACTTTTGTTCAACTATGTCACTTATGAACCTCACTATTTATCTTATGTATTCTACAGCTCCACTTTCTGTTCACTAAGGTTATTAATGATCTAGTGCCTTATTCAAGCAGCATTAAAGATCACCCACCTCTGGCCATTTTTGCTGCTAATTACTACATCCAACTGACAGCACTGCAATACAAGCAGAAATTTATATGTGCTAAGCCTGCCTTTAACTACTCTCATCCTCCTTATCTACTATTGCTCATAGCTAGCAATGGCTGTAATACCACATCATATTTATATCTACTGGGAACCTGTCCAAACTTTCCTGCTATATAGTTTGGCACATGACTATAACAGCATTATAAGTTCAATTTGCCTTAACATGCAGAATAAAATATGTTCAAAAACTGGATTTTTATTTATATGCTTAAGACAAGATTAAAACTGCTTAGCTAATTATTAAGCAGTTGAATAATAACTATGTACCTGTGCATTAGGCATATAAAAATATATTATAGCAATAATAAAGTGTATTAATGCTATCATTATTATACACCCCCTCTTTAGACTACTTAGTAGTCTATATAAAAGGGGATATGTCCCAGTTTTTTTTTTCTTTACATATGGTATCTTGTGCACTGAGTCAGAAGTCTGAAGAGTCATGACAACTCAGGTTGTTGGTGTAAAGTATTACACCCACAGAATATAGTGTGGGTGGGGAAGATTTCAGTTGTGAATTATAATGCTACAGTTCAATTGTTAAGGGAGCACCTTTGTGCTCATTATGTTTAATACTGAAATTTAAGTAAATTAGGGGCTTACTTGCCTCTCCTTGATGTCAGCCACTCTGAACTCCTGTATGAGACTTGCAGTGTCTACTGGTTGTGATTTTATTTTCACATTTATTGCAATGTTAGTCATGGTGGACATTGCAACTAATTTATGATCTAGTGGTGTTGGCACTAATGGCTCAGCCACTCCTCTTGTGAGAGCTGCTGGCTCATTAGAGCCAGCTCTCAGAGTGGAAGTGATTGAGTCCTCATATGCCTTTACCAGAGCCTGCAGTCTCTAGTAGATGATGAGGCAGTCTCAATATGAATCTTCACTCATGTAATAGTAGAAGCCAATGGCTTGTAAATTCATCTTCTTAGTATTCTCCTTTTATTGTTTGTAAAGGAAAAATAGTTAGTCATTGGTTGATTCTTGTCATCAGCTATCCCATTGAAGAGGAATAGCTAGAGAAATGCCATAGAAAGCTATTCTTGCTTATTGGTCATTATCTACTTCTATATAGATATTTATTAATATTGACAGTCTCTGGAATTGATGCTCTAAATAAATCATGCCATATCAGTATATTAATGCAAAATTAAGTTATTTGGATTAGTCTAAATAGAGGCAATTATAAATGAACCAGATTTCACTAAGTTCTGGGGCTAAATTACACTTTACAAAGTACTTTTATAAAATATATAGGTGGGTAATAGAGTTTATTGATTTTCAGTCAATGCAACCTCAGTCACACTGAAAGAAGGTCAAAAAAAGCATATTAACCTAATGACCTGAAGTATACTATTGCCTTGGGCCTAAGATATCCACTGCCTGGGGATTCTGAGCATAAGCAATCAGCAATCTGCTGAATGTCACAGAATCCCACTTTATTTATGTTATTTCTCCTTCCTGTGATGCATGACATTTTCTGGCTATTCTGGGCCATTTTCTGGCTATTGGGCCTCTATTTTCCAGTCTCAAGAGACTTAGTATAAATTTTCCTGGCCAAGAGAGAGTTTTTCAATGTTTTTGGTGCTCTAATTCTGTAAATTATTAATATCTCCTTCAGTTTCCTACCAAATGCCTCCAGACTTTTTTTATAAGATGCAGATTGATTAGATCTCTCCAATTCCAAAGCTTGCTCAATTTTCCTCAACAACTAAATCTAGCTTTTCCCATCAAATTGCTGCTTCCTCTATCAGTTTAGCACAGAATGCCTTTGAACAACTTCCATTGTGTGCAGATTGATTAGACAATCAAAACAATACCCAATATATAAGGGTAGATGTGCATTAGATCAAAATACTGATAAGCTAATTTTTCAACATCTAGAACACCAATAAGGCTGATTTAACATGATCTAGAGAGGGCTTTTTAAGGCAGTTCTGGCTCTACTTACAGGTTTGAGCAGAAGTCTGTTTTTATTCAGACTTTTTGATGATCAATAGCTTTATCTTGTCTCATTGTTGAGATAGACATATTAATGTGTGATCCACTCATTCTACAGAGACTTTATTCTGCAATATAATGCAAAGTGCATTAATATCATTGAAATTGATGGCTTGATGCTCATCACTGTCAACTCAATGAAGAGTCATATTGGACCCTGATATAGGCTCCAATGGCTCCTGTAGCAGCTTTGTATTATAGGCTTCAACAGCTTTTTAATACAACTCAGGTCTCACCATAACTAGTGCAAGTCACTAGTTAATAACTGGCTTTCCTCCATATAATGCACTTAATATCTATATTAAGGCATACTCAAATAAGGTGCACCAGTAAATTCTATAGGCATAATTCAATTTCAATCTAAAGTATGCATTATCAAAGCTAGGCCAGCCAAAGATTAGTGCAGTTGCTCCAGGTTGAATGGATGCTCCACCACTGGTTGACTCATCTTGCAAGGCAGGCATCACTGACTTTGCAAAGTGCCTAAAGGCACTGAATAGGATAAATCCAACAATTTAGTTCTGGTGAAGCATGAATTTATGAAAAATGTAATTGAAGAGCTACTTGAACTCTATGAGATTGAGGTGAAATTTTCAAAGAGCATGCTTGTATACCACCAATTTAAGTGGCTTGGCAGGCAGGCTGCTCTTATATCTGTAGGCCTCAGCCTTATTAGCATCTATGCTAACAAATACAATATTTATGTGCAAGAAGCAATATAAAAAGTTCCTCAATTCTTCTACAAAGTAGGAACTCAACTGCTCTGTATGTTTGGGGCTAATAATGGCCCCTAATCTGTCTGAAATGTAGCAGCTCAGTCCTTAAGTAACTTTTACCTTCTGCATATGATCTTTATTGGCTTGAATACCTCCTCCCCTCTATAGTTATATGCACTAGCTTAGCCAACAGTGCCAGCTGCTGCTTCATGAGCATATTATATGCAGCCACTACAACTGATAGAGTCTCTGGAGAAGTCAATACAATTATTAGTGGGGCAAACCACAATGTAGCAGCTACTGCCCTGGCTGAGATGCCCTCAGGAAATGTATGCATAATAAGTGTCCTTTCATTATAAGTGTAGCAACCACCACACTTTATCCTTAGTGCTGCTACCTGTGCAAGTGCAAATACAGGGGCCTCTAGGCCTTGCCCCCCAGCCTCTGGCAATGCTCCAGCAGTAGCTAGTTTCACAACCTGCCTTAATGCCTGCCTTGGTGGCCTAAGAGGCATTATTGGCCCAATTATAAGGGCAACTTCTGGAGGCTGTGACTCAGTCACATAGCTGGTAGAGGAAGATCCAAAGATATATTAATAAAGATAATATAGGTACAAATAATAAGGTGCTAATCTGGCAGAGAGAGATTCAAAGAAAACAAGTCTAAGGATCCACTCTGCCTGTTAATAGAAAATATTCTGAGGTCAATTGTGACATTATAATGTGAGATTGTTATGCTGATGTCATGCAGTGTAATTGATATAACTGATATCATAGTCATAGTCACATTATATTATGAGTCACATGGTCACCAAGTCATGGGGCCATGTGAGTTCAGTCACTTTTTCAGGGTCTGGCAAAAGCTACAAACTAATAAGGAAGTTTGTTCCCATAGTGCAGCCAGTGAGAAGTTTGATGAAGGCAGTAGAAGGTGGATGAATTTAAGTAAGAAGGCCTGGAAATTGAAAGGAAACATGGAGTAAAAAACCTCCAAAAGGGTGGTTCTTTAACATCTTCCCCCTCTAGAATGCATTGCCCTGATGCACCAGATAAAAGAAGTTGTAAAGAGTATGATCTACTGGAGTGAGTGAGTATAGTTCATGAATAGCTTGGGGCTGATATCTTGGTGCTGCTGTAACCAGTAGTTGCCTAGTATTTTTTGATGCTCCAAGAGCATCTTTTGATTCATTAAGTGGATTACCCATCATTACATTAATAGATCTTCTCTCCAATTCAAAAGTCTATCATGCATGACTATATGCAAAATTCAGAAGTTGACAAGTTTGATTGCAAAGCAGAAAAGCCAAGTACTAAGTGCCAAGAGCAAGTAATCCAGTTGGATTATTCAAAAAAATGTAACAGCATTATGAGCTCAATATGCCTTAATGCACAGAATAGAATATGTTTAAGAACTGGATTTCAATCTACATGATTAAGACAAGATTAAGACTGCTTAGCTAATTGCTAAGCAGTCAAATAATAACTATGTACATGTGCATTAAGTGCATGAAAAATATAATAATAAAAATAAAAAATATATTATAGCAAAAATAAAGTGTGTTAGCACTACCATTGTTACATTGTTGTTCTTTCTTGGCTTTTCTGACTCTGTTCCCTGACTTCTTTGCTTCTCTTACTGCTTTTTTCCAGTTGAGTTTTCTGTCATGCATTGTTAGTTAGATGCTCAAAGTATTTGATATGGATTATATTGTTAGATTTATAGTTTTGTTTACATTCTAAGACTCAGTATGTCTCACTAGTGCTGGTTGTTGTGACTCTCAGACCTATTGTAGCACCTATATGCCTTTAAACTCATATTATAACCTATCAACATGCATTTGTTTGATCTTTTATACACTTTTGGGTTGTACTTGCTTAAGATGCAGAAACTTACTAGTTGTCTCTCACTGAAAAGGGAGACTTATATAGAGGTCTGTAGTTAGTGCCAGGATTAGGCACCAAGGAGAGTGTGAAGGATAGGGGAGATAATAGAACTATGAAGGAAGTAGGAAGTATAAAAAAATGGAAAAGGGAACTGGGAAATTAGAAGAGGAGTATAGTAGGTAAAATAGAAATAAGTAGATGGAGAAATCAAGTCAAGATGAAGAAGTGGAGTTGAGATGGAAGTAGAAATTGAGTAAAGAGAGAGAAAGAAGATTGGATTGGAGGAAGAAAGGAAGAGGATAAAACAGGAAGAAATGGACAGAACATAGAATAGAAGAAAGAGAGATTAGTGAAATGATAGAATAGGATTAAAGAGGAGAAACCAGAAAAATCAGAAGTCAGAGCTATGTCAAGTCAAGGGAAAAGGAAAATGGAGAAAAGAGGGAGCTAAGAGAGATAGAGATAAGGATGGATGCAATAGACAAGATGAGGCAGAAATGGAAAATAAGCTTGAAAAGAGAGATAAAATCAATTCAGGAAAGAGATAGAATGAAATTGATAGAATAGAATTATGGAGAAGACTGAGAGTGAATGGAAAGACTAGAGAAGTGGGGCAAATATCAGGACTACTATACTGACTGACTATGGAGCTACTTCATAAGTACCTACAGGATGTCTCAGACTTTAAGAGTGATTGTGTGCTGGAGGAGATTGGGCCTTGGCATAATTGGGTGGTGGGACAGTTGTACAAGAGTTGAAAGCTGCAGGACAATTATGTAGAGCAGTATTTATGTAGTGTTGGGAGTGATCTGGCTCCATCAGAGATATTGAGCATTGTCTAGTTGTTGAGGAGTTGTGACTTCAGAAAAGCCTGGTGATTGAATCATTGATGATTGAGTATCAGAAAAGAAGGAGGGGCAGGGGTCAGTGTGGTCATGCCTAGGAGAGTGTGGTGGAGTTATAATATCACTCCCCCTTTGCATTGAGACCCTAAAGATGCTGTGGAGCTCTAAGAGTGCTAGGTATATGCATCTGCCATTTTTGCTAGAGTTGAGGAAGAAAATAATAAATTTTTTTTGGGTTTTTTCCTCAAGCCTCCCTCCTCCTAAAACTAAACATGTAGATGATTGGATGGCATATGAGAAAGAGTGGTCTTAACAAGACATGATGGCAGATATCCAGGAGATCAACTATTTGTATTGTACATATCCTTGGCATGTTGCTGATTTGTTCTGTTTACTCCTTGGTAGCTTTACTGCTCCTTCCTTAATTCCATTGTTGTCCAGTCTCCCTCCTCCCCCTATTTCTCTGGAGACATGTCTCAGAGCCATTGTACCTCATCCTTCTCATAGTGCATCTCCAACTCTGTACAATGTGGAGAGGGCCCTGAACTAGCTTCCCCCTTCCTTCACCCCTTCTTGTGAATGGTGTATTGCTCATGGCCCCATGCATATCCTTCAGCTCCCTATTTTATGCCCTTACCTTCCTGTTAGTGTGATTTCTATCATATCCAGGGAGTCTCCTGTACTCTGGCTCTAGTCTATCTTCAATCTCATCAGGGGCTGGCAATGTGCAAGGTCTGCTAGTCAAAGCATGCCTGTTGTTCATTCAAACTTTAGTGGGTAGCCACACAGCTGTTAGAGCCAAGGAGTTGGAATGCTGAATGAGTCTATGAGGTCTTGGGTGATAGATGTCATGAGCCCTGGTTGCCAGTCACAGAGCCTTCCATCTAGAGGCAGGTGCAGAGTCAAGTGCAGAGTTGCCAAGCATCCAGTGAAGGTGAATCAGTTATTAAATTAATATCATCAGAGGAGGATCAAGTGATGTCAGAGTCAGGGCTTTTAGGTATAGGAGACAAGAAAGAAAAAGCAGCATCACTGGTTGTAAACCAATAAAATGTTTGTTGGGCTATGATGCTTGAGCATTGTCTGCTTTTCCATGTTATCATTTGCCTGCCCCAGCATCCCTGATATGGTTCCTCTTTCAATCTCCCTTTGAAGCTTGATAATCCCTAGGCAAGGTTTTTGGCCCAGTTGGCATGCCCTTTCAGCAGTGGAGGCAGATGTTGTGGTGCTTTATCAGTCTCTTGAGGCTAGCAACAGTGCCTTAACCCTTGCCCACATAGAGTTATTTGAAGCACATTAAGGGGTTGTTGGGAGGCTATCAGGATCACAGTCAGAAACTGGGGCAAAGCTGCCAGATGTCAAGATGGCAAGTAGAGGAAGATCAGAGAAGCTGGTGCTCATCCTTAAGCATCTACTCTTGTCTGATATGGCTTCCTCCTTAGTTACATTGCCTGGCCTAGAGGTGGGTTCTACAGATTTAGCTCTCCTCTTAGTTGTGTTGCCTAATCTGGAGGTGAGTTCTGTGGCAATCCAGGCAAGGAATGAGGCATCAGTGGTAGGGGGTGGGGCACTAGTAGAAGTTTTGGGGCCTGAGTCTGCAGAGGTGAGGATTCAGACCAGTACCAGTACTATGAAAGGTGTCATAAAGAGAAATTGGCATGAGGAATTTCAATGCTTATTAGATGTGCTGCCCCTATGGTTTTCATTATCTCAAGCAGCCCTGACTGATCCTGAGTTTGCACAAGATTGTGTGGCTCTGATGGTGGTCACATCATGGGTATTAAAATTAGGTATATACTTAATCTGAGCATCTGTGCTAACCCAGGTTTATTCTGAGTATTGGTTGCTTCCTGCTATTAGGGCCAGCCTCTAGATGCTAGTGGACCTTGAAGTGACTCATTGCCATTGTTCCATTGGGATGATACAAAGGTTGGACCAAACTATGATAAATGTGGATGAGCTAATGCCATAAGCAGAAGATATGATGTGTGAAGTTTGGTGGAGTATGCTAGAGGAGTTGGGGAGGGAAGTTGAGGTGGGCTCATGGGAGGGAAGATTGTCCAGTTTTGATTATGCTTAGTAGGTAGTCCAGGCTATTGTCAAATCTTGTTGCTGGCACTTTCTTAGTATTTTTTGATTCAAAAGGTATTTTCTCCCTGATCTTGCAAAAGTGATCTAAGGAGCTTGGTGGAAGTTGCATTCCTGGTGAATTTGAGAGATGAGAGTTATGTCCATGACTGTCCTCATGCATTCAGTGGATCCTAGGATCCTTGAGCTTCTCTAGGAAGTATTGATGGAATTTCTAGAGGGCATTGGGGGCACCTACAAAGTGGCTTCAAAGTATTTAAGTATCATTTTCTGGGTTGTAACTTACCCATCTAACCAAGTACATTATTTATCTTTGGTGATAGCAGGAGTTTAGTATCTTGTCCAGTGGAATTCTCCAGCTACCTCTATGAGGGGAGGGGACTCACTTTGGCATTCTAGGAAGGTATCAGAGTTGTGCTTGGTTAGGAGGTGGACATAGAATACAGGGTGAATGCCCTTTATGCCTAAAGGTAAGTCAAGGCAGTAGGCATGGGAAGAGATATTTTTCAAGATGCTTATGGTTGAGCTTGAGTGATAGTCATCAAGTTTTAATGTTTTAGTAATCAAGCCAAATGTAAGTACATACAGGCCAATCCAGAGTTAGTTCTTGTTTCAAGTTAGCCTGTTTACTGTATATCCTATTAGCAGTTTTACTCTCAGCCCAGAGGTAGTTCTGTAGGGCCCAGAAATTATAGATGACCTCATGAGCAGTGTGGGAGAGAATATCTTGCAGAAAGATGGTAAGTCAGGAGTTGTAGCCCTTGTTGGCAAAGAAGGGCAAAACTTCTGTGGCCAAGTGGGGTGTATTATTGTAGGTAAATTCTGCAATAAGGAGCTCAATGCACTAATCATTCTAAAGATAGTTTACATAAATGCAGAGGTATTGTTTCAAGGTCTGATTAACCCATTCAGTCTATTTGTTGGTCTTTAGGTGGTAAGCAGTGGAGAGGGCCAATTTGATGTTCAGAGCACAACAGAGCAACTGCCAGAATTTGGAGACAAATAGAGCTCCATAGTTGGAGATGATATCATTGGGGAGCCCATGCTTCAAAAAAATGTGTTGAATAAAAAGCTAGGCAATTTCTGGGGTATTATTAGTAATGTGGCAGGAGATGAAAACTACTTGCTTCATGAAGTGGCCAAGTACTACAAGGATTGCATCATGGCCATTAGAGTTTGGAAACTCCACAATGTGATCCATAAAGAGGGAGAACCAGGATTTTTTGCTGATTAATAACAGTTTGAGGAGCCCAAAAGGCCAGTATCAAAGTACCTTGGCATAGTAACAGGCATTGCAGGAATGTACATATCAAATGATGTCCTTCTTTGCTCTAGGCCAGAAAAACATCTGATTGATGAGTTGGAGAGTCTTCCTGATACCAGGGTGGCCACACAGCTTGTGATTGTAATTCTGCCATAGTATGTTAAGGCAGAGTTTGCCATGGTCTGAAATGTAGATTTGTCCATTTCAGAGTAAGAGTTTCTGGTTGGGTGAAAGGATGAAGGAAAGAGGAGTGGATATATCATCCATGAGTTTCTCTAGCATACTTTGGAGGTCATGCTTGTAGAATTAGGGCACTCCAAACCTGATTCAGGAGGAATCCTTCATCAAGCAATAATACAATGTTAATTTATTTGAGAGAAAGAACTATACAGTAGTTGAAGGCATTTTGATCTGCCTTGAAGGACTTCTTCAGATATATATCAGGGCACCTAGTAAAGGTGCTAGGCTTTGCACTAAATCATCTGAGTCAATAGTTAATAGTAAAGTCATACTCAGACAAGGTCTCAGACCATCAAGCTTATCTCTGACTAAGTTGCTTTATAGTAATGAAGTACTGCAAATTGTTGTGGTCAAAGTAGACTTGGATGCAATGTTGGGCTCCTTTAAGGTAGGCATGCCATTGTCAGAATGCTTCTATAATCACAGGAAGCTCCTTGTTGTAAATGTTATAATTGAGCTTGGTAGGAATTATAAACTAAGTGTAAAAGGCAACAGATCACAAGTTCTTCCTGTCAGAGTCCATTTGCATCAGTATGCCAGCAATAATATAATTTAAAGCATCACACTCAAAAATGATGGGTAATGCTAGATTGAAATGCTAAAGAATGGGAGTGGAGGTGAATGCTTTTTTTATGAGTTTGAAAACACTTTGGCAGTTGGAGTCCCAGTTCCAGGAGTGGTTCTTTTGGGTCAGGCAGTTAAGGCATTTGGTAATGTCAGAGTAGTTGTCAATGAATCACCTATAGAAGGTAGCAAAACCTAGGAAGGATTGTACCTCCTTAATGTTCTGTAGTCTTGGCTAAGAGGTTATTGTTTTTGACTGTGGCTGGATCCATTTGAACTCCACCAAGAGTCATGATGATGCCAAGGTATTTGACTTTGGTAGTGTAAAATGTGCACTTTTTGGGTTTGGCATGCAGGTTATACTTTTGGAGTTGTTCCAAAATGTCTTGGATGTATTTTTGATACTTTATAAGCAAATCAGAGAAGATTAAGATGTTATCCAGGTATACAATGACAAAAATGTTGTTCATGAAATA
Organism: Termitomyces heimii; assembly: GCA_003313675.1. NCBI lineage: Eukaryota > Fungi > Basidiomycota > Agaricomycetes > Agaricales > Lyophyllaceae > Termitomyces > Termitomyces heimii. The sequence continues at coordinate 14,784 of QLON01006295.1, forward strand.
TTAAAATGTAGCAGGAGAGTTAGTTATTCTGAAGGGCATAATGAGATACTCAAAAAGACTATACCACATCCTAAACACTGTCTTCCATTCATATTCTGGAGCTATCTGGACATTGTTATACCAGGACCAGAGATTAATCTTCATATAAACTTTGGCATTGCAGAGGTAGTCAACAAGATTGCTGATGAGGGGGAGAGAATAGCAGTTCTTCTTAGTGATCTGGTTCAATCTGCAGTAGTCAATGTAGAGCTAGAGGAATCTGTCCTTCTTCTTTGTAAAGAGAATGGAGGCATCACCCCCTCCTATCTACATCTTGAACCCCAAAGCCTTAGCCCTGGAGCTCCAGACACCTGAGTGTCCATAGATCAAGTCTGCCTTGTAAGAGCATTGCTTTCCCAGAAAGCCCCCGACTCAGCAGAACCTGACAAATGCTTACCAACTCCACATTTTCCCCAGCCTTCTTAAGAAATACCTTTGATCTAACCAGATAACAATAGAACTGAAAATGGAAGAACAAATTTTATGAGAGGTTGTACCACCTAAATACACAAATTTGCTAATATATTCCTTGAAGGAAGTGCTAAGGAACTACCCCCACACTATCACTATAATTACCAAATCAAACTAGAAGATGGTAAGATGCCTTCTTTTATAAAGATTTACAATATATCAGAGATAAAACTCTGGGCCCTGAAGGAGTACCTCAATGATATGCTTAAGAAAGAATTTATACAACCTTCAACCTCTTCTATAGGTCCTGGGGGAATGGAACTTGATCCAGGGCCTCAGGTGTTTTTGTAGAGGCTGGGGGTTGGTGGGGGTTGAGTCAGAACCAGAGGTTCTAAGACAAGACCTGGTTAGTAAATTATGAATTGCAAAGTGTGTACCAAACTTAGAGCATGTGATTATTCCAGCATGCCAGTCAAAGTGTACCAGTCAAGCAAAAGGGCACACAACAATTCAGGTAATATCAAGACTAGCGAATACAATAGTGAACTATGCTATAAGTACTATGGGGTTGGGTCTTGGGGTTCTGGGGTGTCTGGGATGGTTTCTGGGAGGCATTGAGTAACAGGCCAGGACTGTATACTTGGATTGCACATGTGGAGTGCATGATCAATTGGCGTAGAAGGGCTGTGATGTGTGATGGCTGGAAGCGGGTAGCGTGATCCAATGGTTAATGGTGGTTGATCCCAGAGTCCATAATGCAGGGCTCCCAGGGGGGTTGGCTAATGGCAGTTGTAATGTGTGTGATGGTGGTGTTGGTAGTTGTGGGGGCAGAGCATGTTGCAGGGTTGATGAAAGAGGGTCTTGGGTGGGGTTCTGGGGCTGTCCCAGGAGACTCTGGAGGGGGGTCATGATAGAATTGGCTCTTAATTGAATGAGTTATGCAGAAGGCATAGCACCAATGAGGCAGATGTCAAATTTGCTAGGTGTTACATTTAGTCATTTGAAGTTTGTTAGAGGTGGGGGTGGACTGAGAGACTTTGACCAGAGTCATGGGTGGCCTTTATATCTATTCTGAAGGAAGTTGGATGAGAATGTCAAAGGTGGGGTGAGTGAATACCTGAGTGGAATTTTGGTCATGTTGATTTTTGTCATAATAGCATCTTCACCTCTCCTCCTTCTTAGTTCTGAAAAAGAAGTATTGCTTGGTTTCAAGCTGTTGGCAGTCTGGGTTAGTCAGAGTTGAGCTCATCTTTAAAAGTTGGGTTGTGACAAAAGCTAAGAGAAATTGTAGTGGCCAGTTGTGTCTTTCTAATGTTGAATATTATACTCATGGCCTTCCAGTTGATGTTGGGGTTCATGGTTTAGAGCCAAGATAATTCTAAAATAATAGTGGTGGCAGGATGTAGCTGGATTAGGTAGAAATTGATAGAAAAGCTTAGCTCATTGGTGAGCATGAGTTCATCTTCATAGTATCATGTGATGGATTAGAAGAAGGTGGGTTGGCCATCAATAAGTTGGACTTCAGTGGGTTTTTCCAGGTCCTTGCCCAGTAGTGCTAGATCACAGCTAACAAATGTTTCAGTGGCACCACTATCAATCAAGGCCGGATAAGTTTTGCTAGTAGATTAGAATGTGATGTCAATAACAAATGATCTGGCAGAGCTAGAGTGCAGATGTCCTATAGTTTCTAAAGTTCTTTCAAGGCTATTAGAGGCTGGCTTAGAGTCAGGAACATGGAAGCCAACTAAGTGATGCAAGAGGAATGGGTTCCAGCTAAGGGTTATTTTCAAGTGGTGCCAATTGATCTTGGAATTCATGTTCTAGAGCTATGGGAGTCCTAGGATAAGGGGGAGACTCCTATGCAGTTTTGTTACCAACATTCAGAGTTCTCTGCTAGTTCCATCTTCAAAAGTTAATGGGACATAGAAGCAATGAGTGATGTTTCCTGTGGAGAAGACTTCACCATTGAAGAGGCAGAGTTAGGTTGGCTGGATTCTCCCAAGTATGGAGATATGGATTTTGGAGTTGCCATCTAGTATTGCTGTTGATGGTTGGGCTTCTTCTGGGTCATTATGCAAGGAGTTATTTCACTTGATTCTCCCAGTAGCATTGGTTGATCTATATGACAAGGCTCTTGAGACTATTGTAGGTGGTCTATTTTGGAGCAATTCAGAGAATCTCATAAATGTGTTTGAGGAGGGCTGTGTGGAGCTAGAAACATAAAGCATTGTAATTCTAGCCTGTCTCATAGGCCTCCTTCTTGAACTGCACTATGAAGGTTATGAAACATTTTTTGGGGCTCATTTGGAGTGATACAAAGTTCCTTTTAGCTTTAGCAATGGTATTGTAGACTCCAAACTTACTAAAAAAGTTAGTCATAAAGGCCTGCCAATTCAAAAACAGGGGGTGTTGAGGGTTGTATCAGAGCACTGTAGTGTAGTAGTCTAAGGCAAAAGCCACTCAGGCCCTGTCTGAGATATATATGTAGGGTTTGCCTTTGAAGGTGTTCATCAGGCACTGCATAAGGAAGATCTGCTACTTCCAGGAGTTGCAATTATGGCTCTAGTTTTTGAATGTTTAAATGCCCTTCATGTGCAAGCATGTCATGAATTTTTCCCTGGTCCTCACCACCAGTGGGAGGTTCACTGAAATTGTAGTAGTAGTAGTTATTTCTAGAATCTCCTAAGGGAGAAAATGCACCAATGGCCAGTTTCCAGCTACCAAGGAGTCCACTGTCTGGGAGTTCTCTGTTTTGTGGGAGTTCAAAGGGCCCATTAGGAAGAAGAAGGCCATCTAAAGGTGAGGCAAACCCTGAAAAGGAGTCAGATCCCAGGAAGTTCTCCTGAATCTGGAAAAAAGGTTCTAGTTATAAAGAAGTGCATTCTGCAGGTAAAGTTGCATAAGTCAAGGTGGGGAGGGAAGTCTCATAGTCCAGAGTGAAGCAGGCATGTGGGGTGTTTCAAGGGCTTGTTGATATAACTGAGGGTGTAGATGAATTCTTTATTATTGTTGTATATGGGATGGCTTCTTTCAAGTGCAGAGATAGGGAGTTTTTCCAGGACTTATCCCCAGATGTAGAAGGTGTTAGTGCTAGAGACTGAGTTTGCAGGTTGAACAGCCTGCCAATGAGATTGAATTCCTGGAAGAAGGTGGAGGCAGTGTTCAGGTTCTGTTAGTGTTGTTGAGTGGGTTCTGTAGGAGGGTCATTCATGGATCCTAGCATTTCCAGAGGTCCTTAGCATTGCATGTGGAATGAGTAGGCCAGGTTCTCTGAATCTTCAAATCTTCTGGAAGACAGCAAGATGTAGATCTCATCAACCAGGTTGTTGTAAAGGTGACCTCTGGAGGCTGTGGCTCAGTTACACAGCTGGCAGAGGGAGATCCAAAGATGTATTAATAAAGGTAAGATAGGTATAAATAGTAAGGGGCTAACCTGGCAGAGGGAGATCTAAAGAGAATAAGTCTAATGATTTACTCTGCCTATTAATTGAAAATATTCCAAGGTTGAGTCATGTGACAGTCACAGCACAACATCATGGTGTGACATTGTCATGCTGATGTCATGCCATGTGACTGATGTGACTGATGTTACAGTCACATCACAGTGAGAAATTGGATCACTTTTGATGAGAGCTCCATTAGAGCCCTCACCAAAATTGATCCATTTCTTGGTGCTGGCCAGTCTGTGATCCCACTAACCTTAACAGGATCCATGCCCACTTGTCCAGGTGAAATTTTCAGGCCAAGGTAGTCCACCTCTGTCATGCGGAAATGACACTTTTCAGGCTTCAGAAACAGGTCAGCCTCCTGGAGACGGTGTAGGACCTCGCAAACATGAGCATCATGTTGCGTTGGATCCTGTGAAAAGATAATGATGTCATCTAGG
>QLON01006306.1:0-73723 GCA_003313675.1 Termitomyces heimii
TTCGAATAATCGAAGTGCAATTGCCAAATGTCAGGTGTCAATAATAGTGTCCGCTGGCGCCCCTCATAAACGGGTCACAGATAGTAACATTGTTCTAATGGGACAGGATAGTCCAACTGGTTCGTCGAGTGCAATTCCGACGTGTTCCATTTAGGAAAAAACGTTACATGTACGGACATATCATGACACTTGGCTTGGCTCGTCTCCTTCTCCCTCTTCAATAACGTTTTTGATTGAGCTCCATATGTTAGCTTCTCCGGAACTCCTACTCTCTTCCTGACGCTTACGTGCTTCGGCTTCTTTCGAGCTCAATGTGTAATTTCGATGTACCCGGCAATTCTGAGTGACCCTCCTCCAATCATGTATTCGTTATCTTGTTGTCTGATCAAATTCAAGCCGTCTTTTATTCTTATATCATTTTGTCAATGTGATTCATCTCACCGTGTGCACGAGGCTTGAGGCCTGAGGTGTCAGTCGCTAAAACCTTATTGGACTTGGATGGTGCTTCTCATTCTATTGCAGTCACCAGTGATATAAAGTCCCGTGCTTGTTCTTCTTTCTCTGGAACCTTACTCTGCTTGATTATGCATCCAGAGGACACAGAGAAGAGCCAAGTCGACGATGTGGAAAATTACACCGTCGATGTAACGTCCATTCCTTCCTATGACGATGCAGCTGCAACGGGTGCTCCGGTGGAGCAAGTCAGTCCTCTCGGCCACCATGTAGACTCATTCACAGTGATTCTTTTGGTGCGTTCCATCCTATCATGCTTACGCATTGCCATTCGATTTTTTTCCAAGAATATCAGCAAGATGGTTGGAACTGGTGTATTCTCGACGCGTATGTTTCTACGGATTCATAGAGGTGTCAATGGTCCCGGTGACTTATTGATCTTTGTAGCTGGCTCTATTTTGCATTCAGTTGGCTCTGTTGGTCTAAGTCTGATCTACTGGGTCATTGGATTTTGTTGCGCAGCAGGTAAAGCAACTCATATCCTTGACGTTTTTCTGACCATTCATGCCCTATAGCTTCGTTGGCAGTCTACCTCGAGTATGCTTCTTACTTCCCGCACCGTTCTGGTGCTGAAGTCGCCTACCTAGAAAAGGTATGTCATTGATTATCACCCTATCGTATCGGTCCATGCCCACATATCTACGTCTACGAAAGGCATATCCTAAGCCTAGGTTCCTACTCCCAACTGCGTTCGCGGTTCAATCCGTGATTCTATCCTTCAGCAGTAGTAATGCCATTGGTGAATGACCTTTCTGAGAAATCCTTGACGATTTGATGCTAATTCAGTCTGAGTTTCCCAGTTCTCGCACAATATCTTCTTGTTGCATGCGGTGCCGAGACATCGACTTGGAATACTCGTGGATTAGCTATTGGAGCAATGACCGCGATTGTCTTGGGTAAGGTCATTCCCGCCAAGAGCTTCAGACCACTCATATTGCCTACCATGGGTAGTCTGCGTTTTTAGCACCAAGTGGTCTCTACGTCTGTGCAATGTCATCGGACTAGTTAAAGTCATAACTCTAATCTTGTACGTTATGAGCTTTGTCTCAGTTTGATTTTTACTTACTTTTTTAGCATTGCAATAACGGGTTTGGTCGTCCTTGGTGGGCATACGCGGGTGAAAGACCCTCATGCAAATTTTAGGGACTCGTTCGTGGGCACGACTTCCAATGGCAACGGCCTAGCCACTGCGCTCGTCAAAGTGAACTTTGCCTACTCTGGTTTCGAGGTATGTACAATTCCATTTTCTTTTCTTCTCGATATGATGTCTGCACCGCACAGAACGCTTTCAACGTCCTTCGCGAAGTCAGAGTGAGCTGATTGCCAATTGTCACTCATAGCCTTGACTTACCTTTTCCAGGACCCTGTCCGGACAATGAAGCGGTATGCTCCATTATCCTTGACTATTGTCTTTATCCTCTACTTCTTCGTAAACGTTGCTTATTTTGCCGCAAGTGAGACGTTCCTAACTTACGTCCTTTCTTAACGACTGAACGAATAATCAGTTCCTAAGGAAGAGATCCGTACATCGAAGCAGCTCACAGGCAGTCTCTTCTTCATTGCAGTCTTTGGGAGTTCTAGAGCCGTGAAGGCCCTCAGTGCTTTGGTTGCCATCAGCAGTTTTGGAAATATCTTGAGTGTCATCATCGGATCGTCTAGGATTATCAGAGAATGTGGGAGGCAAGGCGTTTTGCCGTATCCAAAGTTCTGGGCTTCTACGAGGCCTTTCAATACTCCTTTCGGCCCTTACCTTCTCAAGTGGGTTATCACCGTAATCGTAATTCTTGGGCCTCCCGCTGGAGATGCTTTCAACTTTAGTTGTGTCCTGTCTTCATTTTGAAAAAAAAATCTAGCAACTCATCATCTATTCTTCTGTGACAGTTGTCGATTTGCAATCATATCCGGCGAATGTATTCAGTTTTCTCTTAACAATAGGCCTCTTCCTGGTTCGGAGACACCGTAGACAGTTTGGCGCACCAAAAGCTGAATTTCGAGTCTGGAATGTCGTCCTTGCATTTGCCATCTGTGTCAACATTTTCCTTCTTGTGCTACCTTGGATCCCCCCAGAAGGTGGCATATATGGTGGAGATGTAAGCTTCTTTTATGCGACATATTGCCTTGTTGGCATCGGCATGTAAGTTTTATTCTTTCTCTCTCGATGGCATCCTCTTAATTTTAACCTGAGCCTCATAATCTCTGGCCTGGGGTATTTACTCTATATTCGAATACTTCCAAAGCTTGGAGGATATTCTATCCGTCAACTTGTCGAGAAGCTCGACGATGGCGCTGTCACGAACAAACTTGTGAGGGTGCCAAACGCTGAGTTGGAGAATTGGGATGCGACGCACAACGAGCGTGGAGAAGTGATTGAACGAATGAGGTAGGCTCGTCGCAGGTAGAATGAACGTTGACACGTTCTTGAAGGACTTAGGAACGAGACTTTTACGACAATGTTCCGCATCCCGACAGCCATAGATATCAAATTTTCCCTACAAGTAACTTTGCAAACGATCATACTCTCCTTCATCTGTTGTACTAAACTTAAATCTGTCGAATCTGAGGCAGACTTTCTCCGTGGTGCCATATGTCAAGAACAACAACGTTGCTTCCTCCACGCACATGCTCAAGTTCCGACTTTGGATGATAAGCCCATTTTAGACGAGACTGGACGGAATTCCGGATCAAAGTTGAGTCGAGTAGGAAACATATCCTCAGTGCCGATGTGGTTCCACCTCGATATGTTCCTGTGTTGCGCAGAGAATCCCAACATCGCCGTGCATTCAGCATAGAAAAAAAACTTTATTGCCATATGTGTACAAGTACAATACAATACACTTGTGACGTTTCAGCCCGGATTGGCTTAGAGTTATAGTTCCGGTCCGGCTTGCAATTCACCTGAGCCAAGCCCAGCTCCCGGGAGGCCATAGACTTGGCGTAGGTCATGGTCCTTACGCAGGGAAGATGTATTCCTTGTGTATGTTTCTCCAAATTAGCCCTCTAAAGGTCCTGAAGGGCAGGGTCAGTAGACATGGAGGCAAGGATAGATGAAACGTTCCGAGTGTACACCAAGTATATCAAGACTCTTGCTTGATATGCTTGCTGTCCATCTATTCGTCTACAAAATCATGTCTAGTTTTGATGTCTGTCATTATAACCTGAGTCAGCCTGAAAGCTCTCGTTAGATGCCTGATACATAAAATTGAAACAACGCAAAATGATAGCGCCACATTTGATTCTGCAGTAGTGTTCGTCTGATCAGGAACGTCTCCTTTCTGATTGGGTTGATCTGAACGAATGCCCTCTGAGCATCTATGCCCTTCTTCCTTTTTACAATGTCAACTTGGAATATTGACACTATCTATCATATGTAAGATCAATCGCGCCACACAAGAGAATTGACGAGAAAACAATGCAAACTTAGAACTGCCTCTTCCCGGAAGTTTTCGAGTTTTCGACTAAAAAAGCGACAGGCCCGGGACTCGAACCCGGAATCTTCAGCTAACTTCCCGTATACCGGAAACTGACGCGTTAACCATTACGCTAACCCGCCGTTATTTATGATAAGAAATCTGCATCTATACTTCTATCCAAGAAGGGCGAGCGAAAGAAAATTTTCACAAACGCCTTCTTCGACGGAACTGTAGTTCGAGAATGCTCATATGAGTTGAGCAAGATGTCAGTGCGTCTGTCGCTTGGAAAGGATGTTGCTTGCAAGGGGACTGGCTGAGTTGTTGACGACTCCGTTCCCAGTGACTAGATGGACCAGATGCCCTGGTCTGGATGAAGGAGACAATCCTGACGTTCAACGTGGCAGAGTGTGTCCTATGCTGGACTTCTTGCCTGAAACGACAATATCTGTCTAGGTGCAGTTTTTCTGCCCGCGTGGTACTCACCGTTTTCACCAACCAGTTTTCATGTTTTGCATGTTTTTACAAGGTTGTATCAGTGTAAAATGGATACTGTCCCGTTGCGGTCACGTTACAGGTCCCGCCACGATAATCATCGAAATTGTCTAAAATGAAGATGGAAATCCAGTGGTGTTCATGACGCGTGAGTAAATCCTTGAATTGTTTGTCAAAGACATCCTGTCCACCTCTGTACACGGTCTATGTGATACCAGTGATTGCCTGCGCTTGTAAGTTTTCGACACAAGCTTCGCCATTGTCGTGCAATTCAAACCATCCCTACTTCAATATCTTTTTAGGAGGTATCGTCGTGTTGTTTATGAAAGTAAGACCCAAGGCATTGTTTGCCCGTTCCCCTATTAATGCCGCACCGCGCGATGGTCAAGAATAGTAACGATTGAGCTATTCCTGGTATCTCGCGATATGAAGAGCCGTGATAGCGGATAGGGTACGTGTTGTCCCAAAATGCTCATCTGCGACAAAACTGCGCTCCAATGTGCTCCTTTTCATTGTCTCTCCCAGAAAGTCTTTCTTCCTCCTAAACCACCCCTAGTCCCTATATCGCCACTCCTATCTCTTAGCGAGCATGATTTTGCGGATATCCATATGGCTGGCCTTGGCTTGCGTACCGGCTCTGGGCATCGCGCCAGGCTCCTTCGTGGAAGTAGGCAACACCCTTGTTAGCGCAATGATGGTAAACGACCAACCTTTCTTTCATTTTTGTTTCCTCAATTTGTGTCGTTCGCTAGATGTTCCTAGGAAATGATGAAAAAGTGTACATCTTGGACAAGGCCGAAGGAAATGCTGCAACAATTAACGGGCATCCAGCATGGGGTGCGGTCTGGTAAGTTTCCAGATGCCCCTCTTCCTTCCCCCTTTTTAACCCCCTATACCTAGGGATATCGCCACGCAACAGGCCACCGTCATGGATGTTATAAGCAACACTTTCTGTGCGTCGGGAATGCACCTCCCCAACGGCTCATGGGTAACCTTTGGCGGGAATGGTGCCGTTGGAAGAGGGGGTAATATCGGGTCCCAGCGCAATTCAGCTGGGAGCGGCGCTTGGGATTCAGTGTATCAGAATTTTGATGGCACCAAGGCTATCCGGATCTTAAATCCATGCAAAACCTCTGATTCGTTAACATCTCCTAAATGTCAGTGGTTCGATGATTCGGATGTCGTCTCGATGCAGAAAAGGAGGTGGTATTCGGCTGCTGAAGCCCTCGCCGACGGATCCGTGATCATAATAGGGGGATTCGTTAACGGCGGTTATGTCAATCGGAATTACCCCAATGTCGATCCTGAAGTCGAGGGGGGCGCTGCCGAACCGACGTATGAGTTCTATCCTGCTAATGGACGTACGGCGACCACAATGCAGTTCATGATCAAGACTTCAGGACTCAATTCTTACGCCCATACCTATCTCCTTAAATCCGGATTGATGCTCGTCCAGGCGAACTTATCGACAAGTAAGGTCTATTCCACTAGCGATCAATGAGCTAAAAAGTGTCTATAGTAATATGGGATTACAATAAAAATGTCGAAATCCACCTGCCGGACATGCCGAACAACGTGGCGCGCGTCTATCCCGCTTCTGGTGCAGTTACCATGCTCCCACTCAAGCCCAGGGACAACTACACCCAAACAATTCTCTTCTGCGGTGGATCAGATATGCCTGACTATGCCTGGGGTGATTACGCCTATCCAAATGTTAACACATGGGAATATCCAGCTTCAAAGGACTGCCAGCGTCTCACGCCAGAACCTCTTGACGGTTCGAATGCTGCGTACGAGGCAGACGATGACATGCTTGAAGGACGGACCATGGGTCAGTTCATTGCTCTTCCTGATGGAAAGTTGCTTGTAATCAATGGAGGCTTGAATGGCACGGCTGGCTACGCTGAGGCAACAGGCGAGACTGCAACCTACGGCAATATGCCCTACGGGATGTCGCTTGCCTCTGGTCCAGTAGGAACACCAGCTATCTACGACCCAGAAGCAGAAAAAGGGTCTCGATGGTCGAATGCAGGCCTTGGAACTTCTCAAATAGCACGACTGTACCACTCTTCAGCGATCCTATTACCTGATGCCTCAGTCCTAGTAGCTGGTTCTAATCCAAACGCTGACGTCAATATGAGCACCGTCTTCCCCACGACTTATAAGGCTGAAATTTTCTATCCTCCTTATTTCAAAGCTGCTATACGTCCTGTTCTTTCTGGTGTCCCACAATCCATCTCTTATGGGGGAAACTACTTTAATATAAGCCTTACGAAAAGTTCCTACACTGGCTCAGCTAATGACGCTGCAGGAAATGCGACGGTCGTCCTCGTCCGCGGCGGTTTCTCTACACATGCGATGAATATGGGCCAACGGCACCTTCAGCTTGATAATACTTTTACTGTCAATAGCAATGGGTCAATTACACTACATGTCGCACAAGCACCCGATCCCAATATCTTCCAGCCAGGACCTGCTTTGCTCTTCGTCAACGTGAGAGGAATCCCAAGCAACGGGAGCATGGTCATCGTTGGCGACGGTCAAATAGGTCCACAGGCTATTGCCCCTGCAAGCATGCTGCCCAAGAATATATATTCGACCTCGAATACAACGTCAACTACCCAGAGTAAGGATAATGGTAGCATAAATGCCTTGACTGGGAGTCCGACATCTGTTGTAATTGCCTGCATCGTCGTCATGGCGTTGCACAAATTGGGTTCTCATCAGCTGTAGGCCAAAAAAACTTGACTTTTCCGATATGACAATCCCATGGCAACCTTTGGATCCTTATACCACTGACCAGAGACAAACGTAGCATTGAAACATTATATAGCACTAATCCATAGCTATGTTCACTAATCAGCGGCCTTCAGACATTCATGTCACTACTATGTACTTACGTTACACAACACTGTGTAGGCCTACAAATTCATCAGAAACCAAGGAACTGGAGACAGTCCTTTCATAATTGTAAGAGTTGATTTCAGTGTTCAGATTAAAAAATGAAATGACGAGGGCCTTGCTGGGATTCGAACCCAGGCCACTTGCAAATGGAATCCCAAAGCAAGTATCGTACCTCTAGACTACAAGGCCACAAGACAAAGTAACCATCAAATGATTATGTGCCTGAACAAATTAGCTTTGAAAAGAAGGATGTTTCCACTGGTCCCAATCTCCTTCATATAAAGGATAGAGGTCCTGACGTATATCGGATTAGTTTAGTTCTTGAAGGGCACGCGCCGAATGCTGTAGGAGACAACGGGAGTCTGACGTAGTTTCCAAGTATCGTGATCCTGCTAGAAAGGCCAAAGTCTGATTCTTCACAATGGCTATAAGCGTGGAGTACAAGACACAGATCGGTACCTGGTCCTCAAAACAACGAGCATGATTGACTTTGCAAGAGAACGCTTAGTCGTGGATTATTTGTGAAGAGAAAATTCATTCTCCGAGTCTGCTTTGAAAAAGTTATGTAGCGTCAGGTCGGATGCGCATTGTTCTGCTGTTCAGGTATGACAGATAGAAGTTAGCTAGGAACTATTCACGTTGTTAAAGGCTTGGAGGACTACTTCATGTAGGCATGATGGAAGGTGCCGAGCCTCGTGCCGCATCACCGAAATGTTGGAAACTCAGACTTTCTAGTCAACCGTGACTTTCTAGTTTGACCATCTCATCATTGTTATCCAATTCCTCTCTTAAGATCTATACAACGGCGCGAGTTCAATCTCTCCAGAAAACATGTCGTTCTTCGGGGCACAAAACACGGCTACCGCGTCAAGTACAACTTCAGCCGCGGACAAAGATGTCGAGCTGGCAGAGCCTCCCACCGATTCTATTTCTTCAATGTCATTCTCAGGACAAGCAGATTACCTTGCCGTAGGAAGCTGGGATAACAGCGTGAGCTTACTTACTCCTTATTCATCACGTCGCGCGCTCATCAAACGTTTCAATAGGTCCGGATATACGAGGTCCTAGCAAGTGGCGGGTCGCAGGGAAAGGCGATGTACCAGCATCAAGGGCCTGTACTGAGTGTATGCTGGAACAAGGTGCGTCAATTCCATCTTTTGGCGCGTCTACTTGCTTCAAACGTGCTCGAGGCAGGAAGGGAACAAAATCTTTTCTGGCGGTGCTGACAATGCTGGGCGCATGTTCGACGTGACTACCGGTCAGGCTACGCAAATCGCTCAGCACGACGCGCCAATCAAGGTCGTACGATGGATTGACGTGCCGGGATCGGGCCTTTTGGCTACGGGGAGCTGGGACAAGACTATTAAAGTACGCGTTTTCCTTGTATCTCATTTTCATCTTTCTCTGAACTGTTTCATAGTATTGGGACCTACGTAATCCTACTCCGGTTGCGACAGTAACATTGCCTGAACGGTGCTACACCTTTGATGTCCAGTATCCCCTAATGGTTGTTGGGACGGCCGAGCGCCATATACAGATATTCAACCTCACTAACCCTAACGCCGCATACAAAGTTTGTCAACAGTCTGACTTTTCCCTGTTATGCGATTCTTAAGCATTATTTTGATGGTCAGACTCTAGTTTCCCCGCTCAAATGGCAAACGCGTGTAGTTTCTTGTTTCACTGCCGCTCAGAATAATGGATTTGCGGTTGGGAGTGTGGAAGGCAGGGTGGCCATTCAGTGAATACTTTTCTGTCGTTTTTTTATGGTGCTGGCTCATGCTTCTAAGATACGTCGAGGACAAAGACTCTGGGTTAGCCATGTATTCATTCTCGTTGTTCTCTCGTCATATTTTTGTACAGGAACAATTTCTCTTTCAAGTGTCATCGCCGTGATAATGTTCCCAACTCTAAAGACCAGGCTCTAGTTTATGCGGTGAATGACATCTCATTCCATCCTGTCCACGGAACATTCTCAACTTGTGGTATGTCTCAATTTCACGTTTATTACTATCATTCCCTCAGCACTGACGTATACGCCACAGGATCCGATGGAACCATCCATTTCTGGGACAAGGATGCCCGCACTCGGCTAAAGAGTACCTTACTCCCTCCTTTAAATGACACAAACAACTATGCTAACATTTACCACGCGTTTAGCTTTCGAGGCCGCAGCAGCTCCTATCTCTACTACCACCTTCAACCGCAACGGCAACATCTTCGCGTACGCCATCTCGTATGACTGGTCTAAAGGTCATTCTGGCATGACTCCTGGTCTGCCCAACAAGATCATGTTGCATTCGTGCAAAGACGAAGAGGTCAGAAAGCGACCAACACGGAAGGCTTAGTCGTAGTGGATTTTTTTGTAGTTGAACAAACCTGTTTTGGCAGTTTGCGACGTGTTGAAGCGTCATCTATTGGTTCCTTCCTTTGTATCTGTGTTGTCGAATGTTTTCAATCTCACGTCCGGCTAAGAAGGGTTTTTATACGATTCCTGATAAGTGTGAGCAGGGAATGTTCCTTACAAGTGGCGCAAAAGCAGGAGATCATAGATAACAAGTTCAGGCTATAAAACTACAATATATGACAGGGGTACTATGTGTACATAAACTTAATGCAACGTGTAGCGAGATCCTAGTATACAAGACCAAGAAAAACTTAAAAAAAGCCCAAGAAACAGACTAGTGGCCTGTAAATTCCTACTGGAGAGGTCGAGAGGGACGCAGAAAAGGTGTTTATCCTTTACTCAATTTGACGCTTCACTTCATCGTCCTGACATGCATGGAGCATCAACTTATTTGGGTGGCCGGGCAGCATGCCAGTGTGCCCTTTGTGCCAGTCATATGAGATCGCGTACGCAAGGATACTGCCGTTGCTGTTGAACGCTGTAGTGGTGATGGGGTATCCTAAGTCGAATACTAATAGAAAAAATATTTTGTAAATGGCAAAATATACTGCGAAGTAGACCGTACTCGTCAGGCATTTTCCTTTATTCGTTTCCCAGAAACAGACTGTTCCGTCGGAACCTGGTGCAGATTCGGATTGAAGGGCATGTATAGAAAGTTGAATGAGTGCTGACCTGCGGTGGCCAGTGTCCCGTGGATGGGATGGAAAGATAGGTCATTGACTGCATAGACATCTTGCGTGTTTGAATTTGAACCGAGTACTCGACGATGACATCTGAGATTCAGATATTCCCTGCGAGCACAATGAGAGAAGTAAACGAAGAGATAGTAAAAGAACTATTTATTACCTGTTGGGCCTCTTGTCTCCGAAATGACTGCGTGAATGAGCATTCATTTAAATGTAGTGAGAAGAGGTACGCACTAGATGGCTATCCTTCCTTCAATACCCCCGATTGCAAAACCGGGTATGCTTGAGCTCGGCAAGCATGCTACAACACGCGTCTGTAATCTGAGGGGTGACGTCATGCTCTTAAGTACATCTATCTATTGAGGAAATCAATCTTACAGAGAAAGAAAAAAAATACAAACCTCACAAATAGTGCCCAAGTTGTTCACGTCGTAGATTTGGACGGTACGATCTGCAGTTCCGACTACCATGAGTGGAAATTGAAAGTCGAATGAGTAGCATCTCTCTGGCAGATTGACAGTAGCGACGGGGTTGGATTGGCGCAGGTCCCAGTACTACGTAGTATAGCGAGCTGTAAGCTGGCCTACCGATATTACATTACTGAATCGACAACATGCCTTGATCGTCTTGTCCCAGCTTCCTGTGGCCAATACACCAGATCCTGGCGTATTCACCCATTTAACGACCCTAATCGGAGCGTCATGTTGAGCGACTTGCATGGCCTGACCTGTTTCAACGCTCAGCATTTGTCCTACCCCGTCTGCTCCTCCAGAAAACACATGCTTCCCCTACGTATCCGTGAAGAGAGGATAAATTAATCATCACATAACGGCGTCGTACCTTGTCCCAACACACGCTCAGAACAGGTTCCGTGTGCTGTAGCATCGCTTTCCTTTGCGACCGACCCTCTGTGCCGATCTCGTACACACATACCTGTACTTACAGAATTGAGCAATCTGTTTGATCAGTGTGCAACTCGTAGACAATCACACTGTTATCCCAACTTCCAACAGCCAGAAGGTCAACGACAGGTGAAAACTGGATGGATGATATCGAGTCGGTGGGTGGATCGACGATTTCCACGTCTTGGTTGGTTCTGGCTATCACCGTAGAAAACACCATCAGGCTGCAATGACAAAAGTGAGGGAATCAGGAGAGAGAACACGGCTCCCTCTGCTTGAGAAATCGCCGCAGCGGTTGATGCTTCTTTGCGCACAGGACGGCCAACTCGCAAGTACATAGAATCATCGTGCATCAAGGGTCGCATCCGATTGTCCAAAATGTCAAAAATACTTCCTATTTTTGAATGGGATCGGATTGTTCCGAATATCCCATCTTTTTCTTTCAGAAACCTAAAACCACGAAGTCTTCTTTGTAGTTACTGCATAAGGATTGTAGGTCCCCGCTTCGTCGTCTGCCGTTCGCCAGAAGGAACGGCTCACATGACCGGCACGCGATGTGTTCAAAAACCTTTTGTCTTCTTAAAGTTCCTCCAAGACCACGATCTCTGAGACTCTTAGGACGTGGATCATGAGTGGCTCAAAAGGGGGACCGTTCAAGGGGACAAAACCGTCCGAGAGAGCGGGACGACGCGATCCGTGTGTACTTCTTCAGCAGCGAGATGTGTTGATTCCTTTAACCGATTTGAATGGTGATAACAGAAAAGTCATCGGAGAGATTCCTGGTTATCCTGTCGGATCCAGGTTTGTTAATCGGGAGGACTTGTCTGGGGCTGGTGTACACGGTCCTCTTCGAGCAGGTATCCATGGAAATAGAGTCGATGGTGCATATTCAGTGGTCCTGTGAGCAGAACACGTTCAACTCTAGTATGATTATGTGTTAAAACGGTTCTTTCTAGTTCTCACGGGTATGAAGATGATGAAGACAATGGGGAGACTTTGTGCGTCTGCAATATATATGATTATAACACGTTGGCTGATTTGCAGCAGTATTTACACCGGCCAGGGTAACCCTTTTTTCTTCTTTGATTTTCCATCGTGTTTAATAGACGTGTCTGAACAGGTGGACGTGTTCCTGATACTTCAAAAATTGACCAAATGCTGGGCAAAGAGGTGAAGAAACGAATTTCGATACAGCCTTGGGACGTAACTTACCGTTTCTTACAGTCCTGGAGTAATCATCAAGCCTCGGATCAAGAATGGAAGCTAGGAAACAAGGCGCTTCAGGTATTTTGGCTATCATGGATGACATGGATCGGCTCAATTTTGTGTCGTAGATTTCATGTGTGACAGGCAAACCTGTTCGTGTCATACGAGGCGCTCCTCGAAAGAACCCGGAGCTGTTCAAGTACGCACCGTCTGAAGGGTGAGTCTGTTCTGCCGCGAACTGTCGAGTCTCGTCTCACTTTGTGAAAGTTTACGATATGACGGGCTTTATCGAGTGACACATGTAGGTCTGACCATGCTTGCCCATATACCAAATGACTTGAACGTTACTAGGCCTGGAAAGACGAAGGTGCCACAGGTTTCAAGACATGCAAGTTCCGTTTTGAAGTATGCTATTCCAGTTTTGTGATCTCAATATCACTGAGGTTTGTTTAGCGACTACCGCATCAACTCCCTCTCCCATGTTCATATACCACATGGAGCTCCTCGGAAAAACCCTCCGAAGTAAATCTACCCACATCTCGCACCGTCTCTTGACCGATCATTTCGCCAGGTATTTTGCGTCGGCCAATCGTCCACCTTGACAAAACAAATGTGCCTAGCCATTCCTTCGAAGCCCGTCGTCAAGCCACCACGAGCTCCTTTCGTCCCACGACCACCTTACCGGCCTTCCGAAGCGGACATTGCGAAGCTGAAATCAAAGAGTAGATCTAAATCCACATCTCATTCTATCACGCCCGAATACATGGGCGCTCCTTTTTCCTCCTCCGACGATGGTGAAACGGCTTTTAGAAAACGACCGCGCGATGATTTGTCAGAATGGCAGAAGGATTTTGCGTATGAGGAACCGGACGAAGATCGACCCTGGGCGACGGTGAGGGGAAAGCAAAAGTTGCCTTCTTCTTTGAGTTTCAAGAAGAAGATGAAGGGAGCGTAATATCTTGCGAGGATTTGGATCTGCTGCTACGTTCACCATTATCTATTGTACCATTTAATTATATACAGAAATTTTTGAATTATACTATAATTTTCTCGACGATGTTTTCCAAAATTTAGTTTGGCATTCAAGTTCTACAGATGTTCAAGTAACATACACTCTACGCATATATATATAGATATATGTTAGTCCCGCAGGACTGATCCACAACCGCGTGTATAGAAATATGACATGGAAAAAAAGAATATAATCACCGCAAGAGACAATAAAGATCATAAACAATCGTGAATTTGTCGTCTGTGCTATAGCTCAGGAGACGGCGGGGTCCCGTTAGCGTGGACAATAGTCCCATTACCATTAATCACGGGCAACTTCTCTCCATTGATGCCATTGACATGTTTCGGGCCGACTTCGACGAGGATACTGGCGGGGATACCAACAGTTTCATCGCCTTCCTTATTATCCACATCGATCCTATCCATCTCCTTGATAAAGCTGGAACCCCAAAACGCGGCCGAGTACTTGTTGACGTACTTGAAGAGCTTGCGGTGGTTCTCTGCGCGGGTCGCAGCGTCCATAGTTACAGCCTCATGTATGGCGTCTGCGACCTGCTGCGAGTCCCACGGATTGACGACGATGGACCCGTTCAGACTCTGGGCTGCGCCGGCAAACTCGGAGATGATCATGACGCCTTGTCTGGCTTGTTGGCACGCGATGTATTCGTACGAGACCTAGAGTGTGTTAGCGGGGAGGCGGGGAGGCGGGATGGGACGTGACGTACGAGGTTCATCCCGTCTCTGGTGCTGGAGACGAGACAGACGTCGCTGACTGCGTAGAGCGCACAGAGTTCGTCGAACGCGAGGGATTTGTGCATAAAGTGGATAGGCATAAACTCGACGGTGCCGAAGCGGCCGTTGATGCGCCCGACGAGCTCGTTCACGGTGGACCGGAGGTTCTGGTACTCTTCCACGTCTTGGCGCGAGGGCACTGCCAGTTGAACCAGGACGACCTTTTATGTGTGTGTCAGCAGACGGGTGGAGGTGTAAAGGGAGGAAAAGGACCTTGCCGATCCATTCAGGGTGCTGTGTGAGGAAGAGCTCGAGGGCGTGGAGCTTTTGCGGGACGCCTTTGATGTAGTCGAGGCGGTCGACGCCGACGATGACTTTGACGCCGCTGAAGCGCTGCTCGAGCTGAGTGATGCGGTTCTGTACAGACTCGCGTTTGAGGTTCTGGGTTTGGGAGAGAGTCAGGGATGATGGTGAGAGGAGTGCAGGGACAAGCGTACGTTTATGAAAGAGGCGGGCTCGATGCCGATGGGGAAGGTGCCGACATGGACGAGACGGCCTTGGAATTCGACGCCATTTGGCATGGTGGCGAGAGCGAGAATGCGGGTGCATGAGGAGAGAAAGTGGCGGGCGTAGTCGTAGGTGTGGAAGCCAATGAGGTCGCAGGAGAGCACGCCGAGGAGGATCTCTCTGCGGACTGGGAGGATCCTGGATAGGGGCGTGTGAAGGGGGGGTTAGATGATAGACAGTAGTGCATACCTGTAGATCTCGCTGCTGGGAAAGGGGGTGTGGAGAAAGTAGCCAATCTTGATGCCGGGGACAGGGCCGTCGGGCTCGATGGCTTCAGTGATGTTGTCGAGTTGAGCAGTACCATCGATCAAACCGCGCAAGAGCATGGGGAGGAGCATGAGGTGATAGTCTTGGACCCATACGAGGGCACCAGGGGTGAGCTGAGTGCGAACTGCCGCTGCAAAGCTCAAGTTGGCTTGGCGGTAGGCGAGCCAGTTCTCCTCGTCAAAGTTCATCTCGCCAGGGTGATAGTGAAAGAGGGGCCACAGGATTGAGTTGGAGAAGCCATTATAGTGGCGGTCCGCGACCTCATCGTCCAGGTAGACGGCCTGGCACGAATACTCGTCCATTAGCCGCCGGTCGACGAGCGGCCGGTCTCTGGGTGGAATGAAGAATCCAGGCCAGCCGATCCAAGTAAAGTTGAGCGACTTTTTGAACCCGGAAAGCGCGGAGACGAGCCCCCCAGACGACATTTTAAAGTGGTATTCGCCGGCCCCATCTTTGGTTATCGTGATGGGCAGGCGGTTCGAGACGACGATGAGGTGGCCGCCCTCCATGGCTGGATTGCCACATCCTCTGATCGGCCACATATTTATACCCCCATCTCCTCTCTGATTCGTACTGATTATCGGATCCGCTTAATCCCTGAGACTCTTATGGAAAGTTTCAGCTGCTGTCGAGATTTCCCATTTCCCGGTCGACTTTTCAGAGCAGACCAGTCCCCTCAGTCAATCATTCTTTTCTGATTGCATTCTCCGATGTATCCCCAATTGGACGCCCAGCAGCGCTTTTCCCTCACACGCACATGCGACGCCCTCCGGCACTTTTTATTATTGCACAACTACATACACACAACGGCATGCCGTCTAATCGAACAGTCCGAAGCCCTAGTCCACGCGGTCCAATCAGTCTCTACGTCCCTCAAAAATAGGTCTGTACCCACCATATCGTCGTCCGACTCTTCCTCCTTTTCCTCTTCCTTTGCCGCAGCGGGCGCAGCCGCGGCAGCAGCAGGAGCAGCCGCTGCCACGGGCGCCGCAGCTGCAGCAAACGCCTCGGGATTCGCAAGGTACTCTTTGATCTAAATAGCACGGGTGAGTACAGACGTATCAATAAGGATATTATCGGCTCCATCATAAACAAAGAACTCTCAGCCACGCATCCATAAGATGCTCAGCATTTTCAGTGTAGATAATTATAGTCATATGGACACGTCTCTGTGAATGAATGACACATACCTTCTCAACAGCCGGGAAGCCGTACTCTGTCTCAAGTGCGACAGCGATAACGTTCTTGTACGCGTTGACGAGCGAGTGCGTCACAGAGACGACGGTCGGGTAGTTGAGCGCCAACGAGATGGCAGCGATTGTCTTGACACCCGCCAAGAAGCGGTCCACCAGCTCAGACTCGTCCACATCCAGGACCTCGGGCGAGAACGCATTGCCACTGTCAAAGATCTGCACCACAGTCATACCGTACGTGAACGGCGAGATGTTCAGCATGTTCAGCAACGTCGCCTCGGACGTGCCGACGCGCGTGCCGGCGGTAACGACCTTGACGTCCGACACGATTTCAATGGTACCACGTGCAATCTTGGTGGGGATACCGAGGGCCTGGAAGAAGGAGGTCTTGCCGGGTTCCATGCCGGTGTTCGAGGCCGGGACGATGACGTCCTTGGGGGCAAACGCACCGGCACGGGCAGGGGCAGCGACCTTGTTGGCGACGATGAGGTCGCGAACGTCCTTGAGGTCCTTGTCGGTGAACACGAAACCGACGTTGCCCCTGACGTGCGGGAGCAGACGCTCGTACTGGGGCTGTTCAGAAAGGATAGTCCGGAGCGCACGCCGGACCATGGTGTTCTTCCCCATCAGGACAACACCCTTGCCACGCAGTGCGACACGGATTTGGTGCATCTGGTTAGAGCCGACATTGTCGACATTGACGATGAAAATAGAGGCTGGTTTATGATAATCAGTAAAAAAAAAATACAATCATCGAATCGAAACTCGCGTACGGTATTTGGCCAAAAGCTCCCTGAGCTTCTCAAAGTAAAGCTCTTTCTCAGCACGAGTGGCACCCATTGTAATTTTTTAATAAACTGCGAGGCGTTAGTTTCCTGCCTCTTCAACGAAAAAAACAGCATACGTGTTGGTGGATTAAAATAACTAAAAGCCTCCCTATTGACCTCTGCAAAGGAGAAATAAGGACACTGTCAGATATAACAACAAACGCCATACCGGAGTGTGCCAATGGATTTTTCAAGGCAGACAGTCGTGGACGATAAGACAAGTTGAATCCAAAGCAAACTTTTGTGTGGATAACCCAAATTAAGGTTCAAACTCCATTTCGGCGTCTGCCGGGGATCCCGACTGCCCCCTCACGGGTTTGGAAAATTGCCGTTGGGCCGCCGTCGTTTAGAGGTGCTGCTCCCGCTACCAGACATTTGACCGGGCGCCACAACGCGCTACGAAGAAACGCGCGTTGGTCTCGTCCTTTTCATGTCATGGAATGTTGCGATGGCGCAAACCGGACGGACACAGTTCCAGTCTCGCTAGAATATTCGCCCCTAGTTCTTCGTACGTGAGAAACTGTTCCGACCCATGCACTGACTGACTCTTTAACGCCCAGATACCGTCATGGATCACTTTCTTCTCGGCGTGAGTTTCACGCCGACTCGTCAAAATCCATAACGCAAAAAGCTATCTCGTTTATCTATTGTTCTTTTGTCACCAGACGTGTAAGCGGCTATCGTGGAGAACCGACTGTGACGAAGAACGACGCGTCTCCGCAATTCGGCTCTGCCGTTATAGAGCCTCCTTGTCCTGTGCCCATCGAAAACAACTCCTTGAAAGCGTTCGCTACTCTCTCTGGATTTCTCTCCTTTAAGAATACCACATCACGACCGAAAAACCTTTCTCTTGATACCCTTAGACTTCTCTACACCTCCGTCAAGTCCCAAGGACAACTCCATCTCTTCTCTCCGAAACAACTCACCGAGCTAATCAGTCTCTTCGGCACTATTTCCCTCAAAGACTCCAGAAACAGTCTCATTTATCTCAGCAAACTCACGCCGTATGTCACTCTCAAAAGCGACGACGAAGAACAATGGGATTTTCTCATAGAGGTTGCCCGCGATAAACAAAAGACATTAAAGATGCATTTGAATGGGACGGACGGATTTTGGCTCATGCGTGCGTTGTTGACCAAGGTGGTGTTAGCAGAGGGCGAGGCGTCTCTAGCGCCAGGTGACGCTTCCCAATTAATCCCCATTATGCTTATCCTAAACATGTTTTCTCAGGTGACCCCAGGGAACAAGCCCTTTCAGAAGCCACAAAGTACTACCTCCGCATCTGGCGACAGACTTACGACACCGAACTCCATCTCCCCCTCCTTCAAAAGTGGTTTGACCTCGGCACTCCAAAAGATACAGCGGCACTCGTCGGCCGCCTCTGCCGCGTGCTCGAATTCCACATGTACCCCAACACCCGTCTAATCCAGGTCCTCTGGCGCCTAATCCTCCGCCGCACACTTCACCTCGTTCCTGATCTGAAAGCTCGCATACTCGCTATGGTTAGCAAACGCCTGTTCGCCGGGAGGCATAGCGGAAAGAAGAACAACAAGTTTAATCCCGCTCCGTCGCCATCGACAGAGGAACATCACCATACCCTCGACACTTCTGATCTTAGCAATGCCCTCGGTACAGCTCTGTTCCCCGCCTACACCCCCGGAAGCCGTGATGTCTCCCCCGAGGTCAGTCACTGGGCGACCGAACAAGCTCGTCAAGCATTCGCGCCTGCCGTCGCGCAGGACGTCCAATGGGGCAACCTCCTCTTGCTCGCTATACATCAGTCTGAGCGCCTGCACGAGGATCCGTCAGTGGCGGAAGAAGAAGACACATCGAGCACTACACAGGCGGCTGAGGAAATCACAGGCGATTGGCGCCCGGTGTTAGTCTTGAATGCGTTGGAGCGCGGGACTGGTGGGCCTGAAGGCGGTAGAATTATGGCAGCTGATACGAGGGAGAGCGTGCAGGGGGTCGTAAGACCACTTTGGCGCACGTGGAAAGCCGGAGACGACGGGACGCGTGATGTAAACGTCGTAACCTCCCGTCCTATCGCGGCTGCGTTCTTCCGTCTCGCAGCAAAGGTGGTCGACGGGCCACTTACAGACGCGTGCTATCGCTTCTGTGTGAAGCATGATTTGTTCCGGGGCGGTGAGATGCTTGCAAAAGAGGCTATGCATAGCTGGGCGGATCTGAATGCGGCGTATGTGTTGGCTGTCGCTGCGTGTCGTGGAGTGGCGTGGCAAACCGCCTTTGAGGAGACGCAGATCTCGGGGAACAGGGATTTGGTGCTCACGACGCTGTTTTTCCATTATGTGTTGACGGATCTGAGGGTCGGGTATCAGGTGTATAGGTATGCACTACAGAAGGGGTATAAGCTAGGAGAGAGGCCGCTGCACATGATGGGATTGAAGCTCGCGACACCAAAGACGTGGCACCTTGCCGTGCCCCTACTTGAGCGCCCTGGGATTTCGAGACGCATGCAGGAAGAGTTGTTGATCGCGATTCTTCGTGTCCTGCAGACGGAACGCAAGCAGTCTGTGGAACCTAAACTGGCAAAGATGCTTGGGGACGTTTTGTGGAAGTTGTACGAACACACAGCGCCGCATATCAAGTTCAAGTACCCTATACGGTTTTTCTTCTCTATTATGATCGCCTCGCAAAACCCTGCTCGTGCGATCGCCATCGTTCAAGCTATTAATCGCAATGGCCCTCCGTCTTTCTTCACAACACGTCTCCTGCTGCGGCTCATGCGCACCTTGGTTCGGTACCGATATTTCCGCCTGACGCACCGCGTACATAAAGTCGTCTCCACGGACCCTGCCGATGCTCGTGCCGCAGGCGATTTCAGACGCAAGTTGACGTTTTGTCTAGCTCGTGCCGGTGCTTTCAGATCCGCCAAGCTTGCTTATGGATACGGTCTCGATCTTAAGAAGGATAAAGTGTGGCGCACTCCTCGCGAGGCAATGGCGCATGCTGTCAAGTTCAATGCACACACTCCGTCGGCTAAGCACACGCTTCCAATTGTCTCGATTTTAAGTCGTGCTCCTACGCATCCTCCGACGATTCAGTATGCTGCGACGCTTCTTGTGCGTGCTCATCGTGCCTTTGCGGCCCGCAAGGTCCTAGAACGATCTCTTCCACACCTTGACAGCAAGACTATAACGACGATCGGAAATACGATTCTTGATGGTTTGCTTACACGACATCGTCTTCGGAACGGACGACTGGTAAGGCAAGTAATGCGCACGAAGGAAATGATGGAAGAGAAGTATGGGTTCAAGCCCGATCGTGTCACTGTCAACATCTTGATCAAGAGCCTGTTGCGTTGGCGTGGTATGGTTGATGCACCCAAGATCAGGGCGTTGTTCGACCACATGGTGCGATGCGGGTATCCTGCGTCGGAGCAGTGGTTGGTTCAGGGTGATAACGTGCCGTTTGGGACGCCTGCAAAGAGCACGTCAGTGAACCTGGCGAATGTGCGTCAGAGGATTGTGTTTGAGAAGCACGTGAGGCCATTGTACAAGATGTTTATAAAGGCGTTGTTTACGAGAGGGGATCGGGGAGCTGCGAGGAAGGTGGTTGGGATATTGAAGGAGGAGCAGGAGAAGGCGTCTAGGGTGAGGCAGGAGCGGAATCAGGTGCGGTGGGAGGGGATACGGAGGAAGAATGCGGGGATTGTGAGCGGGCAGGACAAGTGCAAGCAATAGGCGCCCATGTATTTGTAAATGAGAATAGCGACGCGTTATTTAGCTGGTCGAAGGAACGTAAACAAGGAATCGGGATCAGATCAGCGCCCCTCAATGACGCTATTTTCTCCTCTTACTTTCATGGCAGTATTTTCCCGCCTCTTTCCCGCTCTGGCGAGTGCCTATGGGCTCCAAACCAGTAAGTGCGCTACGGTTATGAAATTTACTGATCTGACCGCCACAGTCTTTGCTCTGGTGTTCGTACCTCAGCAAAATGAGAAATACTACGACCTTTGTGGCGCCCTTGGTTTCCTCTCGACGACATTTGTCTCACTCTACTATCCCTCATTCAAGGCCAAGTTTATCGACGGCGCTCCTGGTCCACTTCCAGCCCTTATGAACTTTGCCCCGAGACAGCTTCTGCTCAGCGCCGCCTTGGGTATCTGGACCGCGCGTCTTGGCAGCTTCTTGGCCCTTGTATGCCCCTATACTCTGTATCAGTGTTTCAAAGTAATGTATCTCTGCGACAGCGCGCGATTAGTGCCGGCGGGGATTCTCGTTTCGATGAAATCAAGACCCAGCCTGCTAAATTCACTGGAGTTTGGCTTGCCCAAGGTCTATTTCCTTAAGTAAAATCTGACTATCAAGATTGCTCATAGAAACATAGCTACGTGGATATCCCTGGTAGGACTACCCGTCTATTTGTGCAACACCCTTCAGCCTGCGCACCGCCATCCAGGCCTGACCGCGCGCGACTACGCGTCCCTCGCGCTCTTTGCCGGCTCTTTGCTTTTTGAAGTCATCGCTGACCGCCAGAAATCTGCTTGGAGGCGCGCCAAGGATCGTAAAGAGCACGACGAACGCTTTATCACCAGTGGTTTGTGGAGCATCAGTCGACATCCCAAGTATGCATTACGATTGCACCTCAAATTAAGAATTTTGACTTGATCTTTGTAGCTACGTTGGTGAGGTGGGAATTTGGGCAGGCATCTGGGCGCTATCTACCACTTCACTTCAGACCTCCGCTTTCCCACGTGGTGCTGTCGCCCTCGCCGCGCTCAGTCCTCTCTTTACGTGGTTCCTGGTCCGCAACGTACGTTTTGGGTTTTTTACTTTTGCCCTATTTTCTCCTGTTTATGAGGTTGGTTTTTCAGGTGTCAGGTGTTCCGCCTCTTGAGCGTTCCGGAGACGAGAAGTTTGGTGATGATCCCAAGTGGTTGCATTATAAGCGGTACGATCTTTTGATTTATTTTTGTGTAACTATAGGAGTAACGCGTTCTTGCTTCGTGCAGGACCGTTCCTATCTTCTGGCCTCGGGGTTCCGTCAATTAGACTAAGACTAAGTCTAAGATTTACTCTCTTACGCCATGCGCAATTCGTGCGGCTTGTGTCTCTTCCCTTGTCCATTGTAAATGTATATATAAACCTTGAAAAGCAATCTACAAGCGTGTGTGATTACTACGTGATGTAAAGAAATCACAACTTCTCATCAATATTCATTACTGCTCCAGCGGCAGAGAGCTTCGCGGCCCAATATGTCGCTAGTCACAACACAATTGACGATTGTGGTCTGTGATGATTCAAGCTGCAGCCTATTCTTTCCTATGACGCGATCAGTAACTGATGCTTGCATATTTTATATAGAAAACAATTGGGGATATCTCTGTGACTTGAGAAGAAGCTGCATTGTTGCACTGTTGGGGCGAAAGTGGCCGGACAGTCGGGCGCGGCAAAGAGGCCCAGCCAGGAACATGGTGTTTGACTCATGCATTGTGGAGCGTTGTCCTTCCCAAATGCCGTGATTTGAGGGTGCGACCTTGCAACTGATCGATGAGATATCCCCAGATTGTTTTCATGTGACCAGGGAGATGTCCTGGCCGGGTGGCAACAAAGGGATATGCCAAGAAGGTCTATGTCCCTCTTTTCTCCACCAAATCGCGGAATCAGTAAAAGAATTACGACAATAGTGTTTGATGCAGGGTATTTTGATAAGTCATGACCATTATAATTTTAAGTGCTGCGATAATCGCCATTTGAATTATTTGATCGAGACTTGAGAGGCCCTCGTGAATCGTTTTGTGGTCAAGTCATGATGTTAATCGTGATATGGATAAATCTCGTATTAGGTAGCGTGTACTCATTCATGCTATCGATACAGGCCTTCCAGCTAGTCCATCTTCTATAGAGAAAGTATGTAGTTGTGCGTTGCGCGGAACACGTTGAGATCCCATGCGTATGGCATATTGTTTGGCAACATTGAACACGTTGGTCGTGTTGAATCCTGTTTTTTTTTTCATGAAGACAGCGAGTGGCGTGGTAGGCTTGTCTTGAAAAAGCTTGGAAGCATGTAGCTGTCTTAAGGTTCAGAAATGAAGGACAACCCAAGTCATAATTCCAGAGCAAATTCCAAGCAGGATGAGGATGAGAAGGGCCCAAATGCACCGTAATGCCCAACGAACCTCGGCTCTCCTCATCTCACCGATGATAGATTGACATTCCAACTCTGTTTTGTCGGCCATCCATGTAGTCTCGATACCCGAGTGGTTATTAAACGCGCGCGGAGGCGACCATAGGATCCATGCTCCTATTACCCAGAATGGTGGGAACACTAGAAGACCAAAGTCAACATCAAACATATCAAAAAGCATTGCATGATGCGCACGAAAGCCAAATTTGAAGAGATATTCTGCCAGTGTCACAGGCTCAGGAGCCGTAATCGAGTATGTTGGAGGCATATCCTCGACGTAAGGTGGAAGTACGTCGGCAACGCCATCGTGCCGACTTTCACGGGTATACGCCTGCAGAGGGCAGTGTGCATGTCGCGTGAGTAACCGCGGTGCTAGGAAGGTCGGCTGCGTCTCAAAATTAAAGATCGTGGTGCTGGCGACGAAGACAGGCATTATAAAAGAGGCTTAGATGACCGCTCAACTGGCTGTGACATTTTAAATGTCGTCGATTATATATTGAACTTGGCCTAACAGTGAGAACAGTGAGAACAGTGGATTGGTTGATGGAGGTCGCTCGCGGAAACAAGTCCAGGTTCCATTGCTTCACTATTACTGAAAATGGAAAATAATCTGGAAATTAGTAAATTAGAATTTCTCTCTCAGACAAAAACAAACATCAACGTTGATAGCGCGGACGTGAATCTGGTATGTAACACATGGCTTTGCTCTTATTAGTGGCTTCAAGAGATGCTATCTGACAGAAATCATGCAAAACGAGTTTTTCCTCTTCATCTAATAGGCATACGCGAGAGGTCAAGCAATGGGACGGTCTCGTTATCATCAATCTTGCTACTACTCCATCAATGCAAACCTCTCAATGGGCTCTCATTGTTACTGCCATCAAACTACATCAATGGTGTTTCATAAACCGTTTAAGTTTCTCGGCATGGTGCTAGTCATTTGGTAAACTTCAAAACACTGCTGTGTCTTTTCTTTTCTCTTTCTCGACAAAAGGTGGCACCAATGAAACACATAGATCTGAATAGCTAATTTCACAACGCAAATATTTATTTACTGCATAGAAATTCATTCCATCATCATTACCGAAGAGGCCTTGAATCATCTCTGCGCTCAGAATCCAAGGGCAGCGACGGTCTGTGGGAAAGCGCCCTCTTGCACCAAGAACTGTTGAGCATCCAACATCCTAAATGCGGAGATTAGTGAGACAAAATGTCTTGTTAAAACAACTCACGACGCACATGGTGTGAACAAGAATCACGGATCCGGGGAGTGTGATATTGAACTGGTTGATAGTACCGGCGACTGAAGGGTCGAGACGGCTGACAGTACTCGTGAAGGACGGGACAGTGGCATTACTCAAACCGGAGAGGCCCGAAGCTAGAATCCTATTTGACCGTTCATCACTTCTTGCACATTAATCAAGGCAATTGAGGCTTACGACATGACATCGGCGAAAAGAATGCTGATGTCATCGTTAGTCGGGAGGACGGTGGTCGAACCACTACTGACAGGCGTAGCGGCAAGGGCGCTTTCTGCAGCGTTGAATGCAGTGATGAGAGTGTTGACCTGAGTACCAACGGTCCCGTCGTCGGCGGTTTCATTGGCTTGCAACAAGACTGGATGACACCCGTGTCAGCATACAATAGTCATTTATAGGATTCCATGCGCAGGTAAGGATATGGGAAAGTGCCCGAGAAAAAGACTTACGAACGTCAGGCATCACAACATGGACGACCCCATCGAGGGTGCTGACGATATCATTGATAGCAGAATTGGTGTTGGTGTCCTGCCGTGTCCTGAGAGGATTGGCGACAACAATTGCTGCTGCTGCGAGGGCGAAGAAGGTGCGGAACGCAAGCATGATTTCTAGTCGAGTCTACTTTGTGAGGAAAACACAGAGTTGAGGGGCGCCCATGGAACGACTCCAGCAGTCTAAAAGACACTCTCTTAGGTGTGAGAGAATTTTGCGAGACTGTGAATGAGCTTCTACATTTGAATTGTTTTTGGAAAGTCAGGAGGAGAGGTGTCCAATCATACTCAATGCGATTGAAGGGCGGGGATCATACGGGAATCGTGGTATTTCTGAACATGTAACGCTTTAATCAAGTGCTGGGCGTGTAATGAAACGAACAGTAATGCTCCTCATGTTAATTTGGAGTGTTCCAGGTGACTTTTCATAGGTATTGACATCGAATGGCCAAGAGCTGTGTTTCTAGAGGATGATAGGTCCAAGCGAAGTCCAAAGACACATTTCAACCTCCGCCACGAATCGACAGTTCTTCCTTCTTCCCACTAGGTCCCATCGTTGGGAACAGTGATCTTTTCTGGTTACACGCTTCGTGGGATTTCCAGCTATCGCAAATTGGTGCATTTTAGTACGTTCGTCGAGGCGCCAAGGTCTTATGGATGGCCCCGCGATGGTCGCCTTTCAGCGTTATCGCAACTGACTCGTTGTCAAATCATTCTTTCTCGGCATTACTTCTATAACTGAAGGGACATGATTTCCTATGATTTCATGGAGGTTTCCACCGCACCTCACTGCATTTCAAAAGCTTGGTTTATGTGCGATCAAGGTGCTAAGAAGCCTTATGCTTATATGCGAGGCCGCATATCTAGCGCATTCGGAACTTGTGCTATAAATTCACTCCTTCGTACAATAACCTTTGTCCCTATTGGAAAGTCAGATTAGACAATATTTATCTTACCCATGTCTCCGGATCCGGTTTCACACAACTTAGTTCCCCGTGTATAATGACACGTTATGGGCATCTCTTATGTAGCCTCTCTGACACTTCTCATCTGCTGCGCACCATGGTGGGAACTTCCGACTGATTCAATGTGACTTTGGATGGCTGTTCGGCATCAGTACTAGTGTCCAAAAAATTCTAAATCACATAATCATAGATTAGGCCTGGGTTTTGTCAAGGTCCCAATAATTTGTTGACGAATCTAAGCGAGACTCAGTCCTCTCTTGCGCAGAGTTTCCGATTCTATGAAGTCGAAGTGTTGTTTTTACCATTTATAGATGTCTATTCAGAATTTACTTACTGGCCAAAGTTTACTTGTTCTCATCATTGCCTGGTCGTACGCACAGTGGATGCGTTTATTCCAAGTTTTTACAAGTTTAGTGGAGGAGCCATGAATTATGTCGTTAAATTTCTCTAAGTAATTGCCATTTACTAATCTCGTGGAATGCCTCAACTTCTTGGCGAGTCCGGGTAGTGGGAGGATGCATGGAAAAGCCGTACTAGGGCCATGTGTATGTACCAAATTACTCTGTACGCTATATCATCCGCTGATGAAAGTTCATACGGTCAAGGTTCATTTGAATATTGTGCAAAACGGGCATTCTGTTCTGAAGCGGGTTATCGCCGGGGTAACCTTTAAGACACGAAAACACAATTAGGCAATGTCAGATTTCTTCAGCTTCTGAATGGTCACGCTGACTCACTGCGAACTCAAGGTAAGTAATTCCATTCCAAACGTTAAATTGGTGCTTACAGAACGCCGAGACTTATGATCTCGAACGGCGGGACTCAGGCTTCAAAGCTTCACCCGTGACTAAGGAGTCGAGGGACAACTCGATCACGTGTGTCAAAAAATTGCCAAGTGGCCTGATCCTGAAGTTCAAACAAGAAACATAAAAACCGATGATGGATGGAAGGCTATTTCTCTCTCGCCATCACTTACACCAGAAAAGCGCTATCCCGAGCGCGCAACCTCTGTCCTCTGTTGCGAATTCATTATTACCATGGATATCGTGCTTCACATCGCAGATGAGCTTATCCTCGACAAGCTTTGGGCCAGGGTCGTCCCGTTGTCTGCCTTCGCCAACCAATCTTCATTTAACAGCACTCTTGCAATCCCTGTCGGAAATGCTGCATCTGCATGGTCACAGATAGTAATGCGCTTGCCGCATCCACCTATACCCGCGGACCTCGCGTCACTAATTTCAACCACTGCCACTTCGATGCCACAAATTTCTGCGTGGCCAAGAAACTACGTCCCGCGGCAACTCATTTCACTATGTGCGATTACTCTCATCGGCATCCACGTTCTGTATTTCCTCTTCGCCTGGCTCTCATACGCCTTCATATTCAATCACGAAATGATGCGTCATCCTCGATTCTTGAAGGATCAGATCAAACTTGAAATTCAATGCAGCTTGCGTGCATTCCCTGTTATGATGTTGTTAACACTTCCTTGGTTCCAGGCAGAGGTGATGGGGTATTCAAGACTGTATGATGGGCTGGACACGTATGGCTACTTCTATCTTGTTGCGTCAGTGCCATTGTGAGTATTTTCATCTAATGTTTAATACGGCAAACTGATATAGTGGTTCAGATTCCTGCTTTTCACGGATTATTGCATCTATTGGATCCACCGATGGCTTCATCTACCCATATTCTACAAAACGTTACACAAACCGCATCACAAATGGCTCGGTATGTTTTTATCATGCCATCTGGACAGTCTCTGAACGAAAGTGGCAGTTCCTACACCGTTCGCTTCTCATGCCTTCCACCCTGTGGATGGCTACCTGCAATCCGTGCCGTACCACCTATTCGTCTTCCTCTTTCCTCTTCATCGGATTCTGTATCTCGTTCTCTTCGTCCTTGTCAACTTCTGGAGTATATTTGTACGCTTTCCCATCCAGCCAGTTAATACGTCTACTAATCGACTTTCCATAAGATCCATGACTCCGATATGGTGACCGGTCATGCATTGGAGAAAATCATCAATGGTCCCGCACACCATACCCTACACCACCTATACTTCACCGTAAACTATGGTCAGGTACGTCATTGTTTCCATCGAGGAAAAAAATAGACAGTCAGACCTTTTTATTTTTCCAGTACTTCACGTGGGCAGACCGTTTCGGTAACTCGTATCGGCAGCCTGAGTCATCCTTGGACCCCTTACTTGAGGTTCAAGCACTCGACGACGCGAAAAAACAATAGACGATGATCTAGAGGAACTCGTATATTTAATTATCTAACTAATCTACACTACAGGCCTCTTTTGCAGTAGTGGCTTGTACTCATTATACCCTTCGACACACGCGTATGTGTATGTTTCTATGATCTGGAATGAGATTCTGTCATACGACAAATGTTGGCGCTTGTCGAGTCGAATGTTTTTTCGAAACTATACGGCAGTTAGTTCTTATTTCTTTATCTAAATTTGATTTCGTGGTAAGGTCTATGGAAAAGTAAGGACATGGGGAAACAGGAAGGATTATTTAATGATATCTTGCGTTTTGTTTTTCATAGAACGTTGCTCACAAGAACCGGTTAGAAGTTGAGATGACTATATTCACGCTTGAAGAAGACATCCGGGTAGCAAGCATCAAACGATTGTTGACTGTACGCGAGTGAATGGTACCAATCGATGACGAAGCGTTAGGGCTTGGTCAAGAGACTAATGCACCACAGGCTCACGAGATTGTGCTGATTCGCTGACATTAGAAACAGGCTGTCATGTCGTATTGTGGTTGAATTCTAGATTATAATACTGGTATTCCTGCAGCTCTGAGCTCTAGTAGTCTCTATGGGATGGCTCTTTAAGAATCTTTCAGTGCCCCTTCCGTTAGATTTGTAAGGCTTTGACTGGCAAATCGCAACGAGATTTATAACGGAGATATACTTAAAGGTTTTTTTGTACCTAGAGGAATGACTAAGATAAGGAGTGCTGACTGCGAGGGTTATGCGGCGCAGTATATTGTGACAAGATCCTCCTGAAAGTGCTTTGACATGTATACAGGTGGTAGGTGAAACGACGTTAGTAGAAATCGTCTTTGGTGTCTGATAAACTCTGATAAGTCAAAGGAGAAAGTGTCACCCGGAAAACTGCCGTGACGTTGGGGACCTACTGACAGCGATTGGACCCGCGTGGTCCTTTACGTATTGATCAGCAGCGTTTTTTTTTGCCTACTTTTTTGTACGAGGTTTAAAATCTGGAGGGGCATGTGGTGCATCCACATGATATTCCTTCGTTACATAATAGGATCATTCATAATCTTCAAACCGTATTTCTAGATATCAGGAGGTTAAGAACAAGCAAGATGGTCACATGACGAGATATGGGTGGATCATCTTCAGCTTCTACTTTCAGTAATATCCGGAGAAGACACTGGGCAGCGCATACAAATGCCGTATGTCGAGGAACAAGAATGGAGTACTCCTACACTTTGTTCCGGGAACGAAAAGATCAGGTTGGAGACTAACTCCTTCAAACAGTACCTCAAAGTATGACTATATATTTCTACATAAATGTTCAATGTGATCCTCCCAAAAATATTCCTCGCTCCTGAGTTACCAAGACACGATGCTTTCCATCGTAGCGGCCTCCGTCGTAAGTACTATTGATACTCCCATGAACATGGTCTCGTTAACCTAATTCACTCTGCCCTAGCTCACTCATCTGGTTTTCAAGCGAACAGAGACCCACAATCCTGTACACCTCGTCGCTCTTCTCCTGGGTACTCCAACTCTTCTCACGTCTATTGTTGCATCCAACTCCACCTCAATCGCAAGTGCTGCATTGATTACGTTCACAACCTTCTGGGCCACACTCAGCGCCTCAATTGTGCTTTATCGCCTGTCTCCTTTCCATCCACTCGCAGATTATCCAGGTCCACTTTTATGTCGCGTTTCCAAAATGTATATGGCATTGTTTTCGCTTGGTGGCAAACAGCATACCTATTACCTTCAAGTGCACGAGCGGTACGGAGACGTTGTCCGCATCGGTGAGTTAAGTTGTCATGGGCCCCCGATGTCGCGCCATTAAGCGCCTTTGACTGATCACCCTGACCCTGAATAATATGATTATGTTTTCACGCAGGTCCGAATGAATTGTCAATCCGAAATGCGGGCGCCATTATACCAATGATGGGTTCCCAGGGATTACCAAAAGGGCCATGTGAGTTACCCATGTCCTGTCCACGACCGTGGAAAAATAACGATCCGTAGTCTGGGAGGGTCGCGTCCCCGAGGCCGACAAAACAAAACCAATGATTGCACTGCGTGATAAGCTAGAGCATACGAGGCGGAGACGCCCATGGACGCGTGCGTTCAGCACAGCTGCTTTGAAGGGATATGAGAACATTATCACAAAACGGTGTGTCCAGTTGGTGGAAGCAGTAGGTCAGCACGCCGGCCCGGTCGATTTCGTAAAATGGATTTCGTTCTTCACGTAGGTCCTCATTCTACCCGTTCAAGCTGCGAGACTGACGGGACTACAGATATGATGTCATGAATGACTTGGCGTAAGTTCTTTCTACTCGTCGCTTTTTCCTCTACCAATGTGAACTTTCGCATCAGTTTCGGCGGAGGTACGGAAATGATGCGTGAGGGAGATGTCGACGGACTGTGGCATCTCCTCGAAGCTGGGCAAATGTAAGGGCATGGCGACATCAGGCTCAAGATCACCGACTAATGCCCTGGTGGTCAATCACAGAAATGCCATCTTCATGAGCCACGTGCCATGGCTTGGGGCCCTCTTCTTGCAATTTCCCAACCTGGCGAAAGACCTCAAAGCGTTCAGAGATCATGCAAAGAAGTGTGCCATGGCACGCAAGAAGGGCGGGTCTCCACATAAGGATTTGTTTTACTACCTTGTACGCGTCTTTTCAATCCCCCATTAGAAGCTAACGTTGGATTTTTCTTAGATTGACGAAGAAGGAATTTCGTCCACTCCTCCAACGGTGGCTGAAGTAGTCAGTGATGGTGCGGACCATCATGAACGTGATTCTAGCAAGCCGTTGATGACATCATAGGCGGCCTTGCGATTATCGCTGGAGCAGATACGACCTCCAGTGCAATCACAAATCTCATTTGTTTGCTACTGGCCAACCCCAGTACGTACAAGCGTCTGCAAAGGGAGATTGACACATTAGGAGACAATGTAATGGACTACGCAAAACAAGCCCACCTTCCATATCTCACCGCTGCATTGTACGTTCCCACATCGACCTTTCTTATGATTTACTGATTCACTTTGGGTAGAAATGAAAGCCTTCGTCTCTACCCACCAGTCCTGAGCGGAAGCCAGCGATACGCCGATACTGGAAAGGCCATCGGGCCTCAGTGAGTCTCTTAGCCTTACGTACCGGTCTCGTTTGACGTATCAATTAGCTACATCCCTGAAGGCACGAGTACCTTCATTCCGTTCTTCAGCCTCCATCGCGACCCCCGGTACTTCTCACCGCTTCCTAACTCGTTCCTCCCTGAACGCTGGCTGGCTGCCGAACAACAATCCCTTCTCGAACCAGAGATATTCAAAGATCCATCCTGCAACATCACCAACCAAGCGGCGTTTATACCGTTTTCTGTGGGTCCGTCTAACTGCGTAGGGAAGAATCTCGCATGGATGGAGATGAGAATGTTGGTGTGTTTGCTGATGCAGAGGTATGAGATGAAGTTTGAGGAGGGTTATGATGTGAACAGGTGGGACGAGGACATACGTGATTACTTTGTGATGACCAAGGGGAAATTGCCCGTGGTTTTGACGTCCAGGAAGTAGAAAAATTACACGTAACGACTGGTCATGCCGAGTATCTCGGTAATCATCTAATTATGCGTTCTCACGAATGTTGTTTTGGTCAGTGGCGTCGAGCAGACGTTTGGAATGATCCTGGCGAAGGATTGTTCATTAAGCGTTCTAACGAGGTCGACGGCAAAGGAGTTTTCTTCAAGTTGAGTCGAATGGTTGCTATTAGTATATCTTGAGAAGGCCGGTGAGAGATCATCGTGGGCGATGGTTGAAAGAGGGTTAAACGAAAAATTACCTGAAGGTCGCGTTGGTGTGTGTTGTTACACATGTGGAAATTTTGCCCAGTGATCTTTCACTCATGTGATATCGTACGAGGCGGGGTGTGATGTCGTTGATGAAAGAATATATGAGTGGCGCCGAGAAGATGATGAAAAAACACATGTGCGTTCCAAGAATCCACGACTTCAGACACTATCACAATGAGAACTAGAACGTTAAGTGGATGGGAAGTTATTCTCTTTGACCATGAAAAAACGAGTTAGGGAGGACGAAGGAAGTAAAAGAGACAACGATAACGGCCATCGCGGCACACATTGGTGTTTACATTTATAGAAAACGTATAACATTCGGCGAAGTCGACAACATACTTGCTCGAGCCGTCAGTCGCAATCCAAAAAGCCATTATGGATGAAATTTCTGCGTCCCCACGGTATGCCAAAGCCACAGTGCACATCAATATCATGATCATGAATTATATGCATAGAGACACCCAAATCATGAGTTGAGCGCCGAACCTCATGGAGATTCCACGGGGCTAGGACTCGGCTTCAGACTTGCTAGCTGCTCGAAGGCCGAAGCGAATAAACGAATGAGATGTCATTTGTCACTGTCCAGTGTCAATGAATGGACTCACATCAAACACTTTTATGACATTTTGGATTAGTATTGTATGTAAGTATGGCGTGCACTGTCCCGTTGCCACCGGCAAAAAGTGTCATTCGCCATGTTGGGATGCTTCACATGAGCACATGGGAATAGTCAAAAGGCTTCGGTTTCTCCGGTTGAAAGTAGGTTGAATTTAAGCTTGTTTTTTCTTTCTTACGCGAACCGGCCGTGGCAGAGGCTTCGGTTGTTATAATTCCGAAAACCGTCAAATAGTCAGTACATACATTCACGCATCATGCATCGCTTGCCAGCACAACCTATCGAATTAAAAAACCCACTTCTTAGCCTTTTCTTGTACGCAGATGGAAACCAAAGCTTGCTACAAACTCGACTCTCCCCCCCCGAGTCGGAACACGTTGCAGCCCCAATGACGAGAAACCTGGAATAACAAAAAAAAATTAGATACTAAATATTAATGAAGAATTATGGATCAGAAAATGATTGAATACTTTGTAGCGACGCGATTACTGATGTAGTGACATGGTGTGGGCACGCGTGATCGCGTATAAGTCTCGGCGAGCGTCGCGAGTACGTCGCGAGTAAGAAGCGTTCGACTTGATCTTGGGGACAAGTGCACAGTTGATGTTGAATTATTGGTCAAAGGGCTGAGTCGTCGATGTGGGGTGGCGATATCACTGAGGCTGTGCAGATGCGGTGCATACACATACTCTATAGGGGCAGAAAGCTGTGCGAAGCGTCCCGAAACGGAACGGGTTGCGGTAACTCAAGGACCCTGAGCTGCTCATATGATAGATGATGCATGTGCTTTACGGAGTCCGACTGGCTCTCAGAAAGAAGTCCTGTATACTTTAAGCATGACG
Source organism: Termitomyces heimii (assembly GCA_003313675.1). Lineage (NCBI taxonomy): Eukaryota > Fungi > Basidiomycota > Agaricomycetes > Agaricales > Lyophyllaceae > Termitomyces > Termitomyces heimii. The sequence goes on from QLON01006306.1 coordinate 33,528, forward strand.
GGAGTTGGAATAGTATCCTGGACCCAAGGGGAAGGTACTTATGGCGATACAGTGCGATGCGAGAGCACCTTGGATTGAAAGATCTGTGATCTACCATGCGTTGTGATTTGATTATGAATGGATGGTTGTAATGACGCAGTTGCGGTGCAAGAAAGGAACAACGTCAGTACGTACATATATGAATGGTACAATGCATGACCGCCCCGGATACTTAGGGGACTCGCGACCTGTTCTGCCTTGACCAACATGGCGTCCTCGAGCTCCCCATCCGACACGAGTACGACGAGAACCCTACGAGATGCATATGCGTTCTCCGAAACTATATCGACGACAGTGGGACACGGAACGAGGAGTTTGGAGATCAAGTCACATAAATCGGAAGCGGATGGATATATCACAAAACCAGAGATGTCGATAGGGAGAGAGGAGATTGGGTTCGTAAAGTCGAGGCGGATATCATATAACAGCAACGAGATCGCACCCCCGCCTTACGCAGAGTCGCAGTCGCACTCGTTCTCGTTCGCTCGAGCAGGACGAGGAGACAAAATAAAGGACCACGCTTACGATCACGAACACGAACATGAACATGAACATGAACCACGCACATTACCCATGTATCTATTCTTCCTGGGATTCCGTACGTTTTACGCGTCTTACTGCGCTAGAGACGAAATTCTCATAATTTGAACAGTGTGTCCAATATTCTGGATATTAGGCACGTTCACGCTACGACTCCCGCATACGGAGACCGAAAGGAGACCCGGAGGACGCTTGGATCCATTCAGAATATGGAGTCTATCGTCAGAGGAGAAAGCGGAGGCGGATAGGGAGGTTGAGAAGCTGATGAGGAGGTGGGAAGTGGAGTGGAGATGGGGAAAGCGGTGTATGTGGGCGTCGATTGGGTTTGTTGCAGTGGGGTTGGTGGTTGGGATAGCGGTTTGGGGAGGACTAAAGTAGACCGTGACGATTAAAAAAACCAAATGTTGGGGGCACCGCGGATTGAACGCGGGACCTTCAGATGGAACTGACTTCAGTCTGCTGCTCTCCCAACTGAGCTATGCCCCCGTGTCAGCAATCAGATTGCAAAAGATATGGCATGACACGCGTGTTCTTCCATTGATGGGAACACTAACTCTGTTCAACTAACCATGTTTTCTTGAAAACAGAATTCATTTCTTATTTGCGGCCTGATTTTATCTACTCATCGATCCCATCACGCTTATTATCTCTCGACGATACAGCTTACAACAGTTATCACTTAACTATATTATACAGAGAACCAGGTGTCTGAATCAAATAATTTTTTCAGATATACACCTGTAACGGCTCTGTGGTCAGGTTCCAGTGGTCCTCTTACAATCAGCTACTAATTGGAAAATGTCTTAAAATTCTATGGTATATCAAGCAGGACAGTTTGAGGTCAATGGATTTAGATCCGTAACAAGTGCAATAATCAATTTGATGCAAACGAATTCTTCTTCATTAAAATCAGGTTGTTCAGTTAGAGGATTCAGCGAGCATTATGTCACCTGAGAAGTGCAAGGGGGGGTTATTTGAATAACGATCTGCTACATCGTGTCACTCAAGGATAGGAAGACACAGCCTCTTGGATAAGAGGGCCCTAGATATATCAATCAGAGTACCTAGTTGATTGGCATTAATGTAGAGTTGCGAGATCCCAGCACGAGCTACGTGGAGGATGAGTGCAGTTGTCGGGGCGGGTTGTGACAACTGTGCTGCAAACGTGTGACCACATTCCACCTGTGTTTTGTTTTCAGAATTTCCCACACGGCTGACCATCGTATTCACCAACGAGCAGGACTCATCGCCGTCCTTTACTTGTATACTCCCGCGCACCTCTCAGCTGCATTGGCAAAAAAATAAAAGATATTTCTAGGTGATTGCGGTCGCACAACTGTTGTTTTTAGCTTTAACAGGTCACAGTATGTGTTTCCAGCATATTATATCTGTCACCCAATAAAAGCTTTAATCAAGGTTACATATTCCAATTCCCAATCGAACGGGTTCGGAAAACATAACCATGTAACCTCTAATACATAATAAGACTGAGTCTTCTTCATCCAGGTTCTCGTTTATTTTGGTTGTGTCTGTTCGCGTGCTATGGACAACCCTCAGCATTACCAGCCTCTTTCTCATGCACTGAATCCTCCACAAGGCCATCAACGCACATACACTGGCATTTTCAACTCAAAGATAACGACCACGAACACACAGAATACTCATCGTGAAGAGGAAGAGGAAGAAGAAGAAGAAGAAGAAGAAGATGTTGACAACGAAGGTCTCATCGAGGACCAACTGAATCGACACGAAGGTGCCCAAAGTAATCCTTCTTCTCCACAACCAAAGACAACTGGGTGTGTACATTATTTTATCTCATGGGACGTCCGGTGAAGACACTTTGCGCTGATTCGTTGTTGGACCCGTCAAAAGCACGGCCAACACACATGCGGCACAACAAGGTCAACCGGAAGATTCTCAAGCAGCAAAACGTCGACCAGGTCGTCCGCGTGGTTCCAAAACCAAGAAACTCCGTACTAATCAGACGGCATCGAAGCAAGATGCTGCTTTTTACACCACACCTGCTGTCGTAACGCCACCTCAACATCCTGATGTGAATGCGCATAATCAACAATATTACGAGTTTCAATGGCGCGTCTTGAATCTGTGTTCCGAATTCTACACAGCTGCGGAAGAACTTGTTGTATGTCACCCATAATCTGTGAACGAAGAATCTCTTACAAGAAATTGCAGAAAGGAACGCAACCATTGGTGATAGCACAATGTTATCACATGGGCCCTGGAAGTAAGGTCGACCCATTGATCATGCTCAATGAAGCAAAACGTATTTGTGACACATTGGTAGGGTTTGGCTTGACTTTGCTATCTGCAATGCTTCTGATTTGGAACACAAAGCTTAACAATCCGTCACAATTAGTCGCGTCTCCACCCCCACCCATTTATACTGCCGCTCCAACGCTCTATCAGCCAATGCAGACCCAAGCCATCGCGTCTACCTCGGCAACAGCGCGTCCAGTGGCATCTCCGAGCACAGCAGCTACGTCCTCCGCCGTTATTTCCAATCCAACATCATTTGTCATGCCTCTACCTACCGCACAACCTACGTATCCGCAATATTCCATGTATGCGCCCCCAGGGCAATACCCGACGACCCCATACTATCAGTATCCGTACGTCACACCTGGGACTTATTATCCACAACCACAGCCTCAGGTCTCACCATCTGCACAACTCCATCCAGCAGCTACTCAGACTCAACCCGTACAGACATCTAAACCACAAGCTGAAGCATCGACGAGCGCCGGGATAACTGTTAGCTCGGCCAATGTCATCACATCTGGCACCGGGGCTGGAGGAAATCAGGGCGCATGGTCTGATGAGGAAACGGAAAGACTGAAAAAGTTGACGGAAGAAAGCAGGTCAGGGACGCAAACGGGTGATATCGATTGGGATCGCGTGGTCGGACAGTGGGGCAACAGTCGGACAAGGTCTGTTTCCATTGTTCACTATATGATAGAATGAAATCCGAATTGTTGTTTCACAGGCATCAAATTCTCATCAAAGCAACTTCGCTGGGATTAAAAGAAAGCTCTTCAAGGGGAGTTAAGCGACGACGCGACGAAGGCACCAGCGACACGGCAAGTCCCTCCGTCCCGCCTACTCCTACAGTCGCAAACACCGCTCCGCCGACCACTGTTCCCCCCCAACCTGCTGTCGCATCCAACCCAACATCCACCTCGCCCTCTCACAGCCAAACCACATCAACCCCCGCGGCCTCGCCCGCCTTGCCAAATCAGCAGCGCCCAGGGGGCAAGTCCACCTCAACTATGCCTTGGCCCATGCCAACCATGGCAGTGAACACTCCGTCGCCCGTCGTTTCAACGGTGACGATAGCAACGCAGGATCAACAGCGCACCAGTTACTATCGTGCTCGACCGAGCCAGGACGCTAACAAGGCAGCAACGACGGTTGCAACGCATCCATACATGTACCAGCCGAACGGAAACACGGGGTCCTCTAGGCTTGGGAAAGAAAATGGGAAGTAAGACGTACCAAAAAGTGGTTGTCTCAGCTTGCTTTCCTTTCCTTGTGTAACATCTGTCTACTATTTAGCGACGTCTGCGGTTCATGGAGTTCTGCTGCCCTCTCAATGCTCTCTTATCATTTACACTTTTGTGTTTGAACATAGACGGTGTCTCGATCCCACCCAACTTCATTGTCGTTTACCTTTTTTTTCGCTTTCAAGCAGAACTCCTGATGAAGTATTTTGTAGCTACTGCTGTATGTTGAAATGCGTGTATCGTGCTTTGTTTTCATATATACCAGGCTAACCTACAGGCTTTTAGTTTGTACAGTAATGGACTGCCTTTCTCCGTGTTTGTTGTTGTGACTGCTGTACCCTACAATTTTCTTTATTATAACGACGTTCTCGACGACGCTCTTGAGCATTGGCGCTGAACTAGTGAAAGCCAAGATATCAAACGATCACTCGAACAAAAACATCGATTAACACCAGGTCAGTAGCTACAGATCATCAAGTCTACAATACAAATATCCGAGATTTACGACTCTGATTCTTTAATCGAGCTCATCAAGATCATTGAAATACCGCCTGGAACAATGTCATCAGAACATGAGATACGTGAAGTGAGCGAAAATCACATACTCAAGAAGGTCAGCATAACGTTCTACAAGTGCTCGCCTGCTTATAGCACTTGGAGCAGGAGCAGGGGGTCCATTCGGTTGGGGGAGAACGGGAGAGGGGGCATCAGGTAGCGTTTCATGCTTGAGGTGGTCGCCGTGACCGCCATGTTGGTGAGCGCCCTCATGATTGTGGCTCCCACCATTGTGACCATTATGATTATGCGGCGCATGATGATGACCCTCATGATTATGGCCCCCATGAATATGACCACCACGATGATGGCCCGCACGAATATGATCACCACGATTATGGCCCCCATGATTATGACCCTCATGATGATGCCCCCCGGCATGGTGGGAACCCTTGTTCTTATTGTGGTGGTTCCTCTCCGCGGAAGGCGTTTCGTCAGGCTTGGCCGCTGTGGCTTCTGGGGCAGGAGACACAGTAACGAAGGGTAAAGCTTGGTCATGAGGGTGCTCGTTTGCAGGAACGGAAGGTGCTTGTCCAAATGCGTTTCCGGGCGCCGCAAGAGACGGATCTGCAGGAATAGCAGGGGAGGATGCCATTTCCCGAGCAAAAATTCCCGAGCTGAAAAAGAACGTTATTCTTATGAATCAAGATACCCCTTAAAGTCGATGAGCTTACTTCATGGGGAATGCCAGGGCACCGGCGGCGGCAACGACGGCGACAGCGACAGCAGAGGTAGCGTGCATGATGACTAGAGAGAGTATTTATGAGGTCGTAAAGTTCAAAAGGCGAAGAACTGGATATCAAAGAATAAAAGCGTAGGCTTGAGAAGATGAGGCGACCAGCACCGATGAATTTGTCGAGCGAGAGTGAGAGACCAGCTGCTGAGGCAATGGGACGCAAGACTGGTCCTTTATAAGGGCCACCTCCCGAAGGTCGCGTAAAAACACCATCAGCGTAACTATGAAATATCTGTTCCGCCATGCCCGTGCAGGTTCCTCAGAGTTGCAAGCATTCCAACAGCCCTGACCGAGCTCAGTGCTGCCTACACTTTGTCTAGATAACTTCTTCGTTCCATGTTGAACTGTAGCTCTCGATTTATACGAGCGATTGCTTCACCATGATAACATTTGAGCCTTGAGATAGTCCCGATTAACGCCGTGCTATCCTGGTCGGGGTCAACCATGATCACTGCAGGTCCAAAAAGATGGCGGTCAAGTCAGAGAAATGATGACTTGAATTTCATGTGTTTATTGTGATACCTAGGTGACCCGAACTATGCCGTCATTGGCCGCCTTGTGATTGCCCTGCGCGATTTCTGACCGCGACATCGTAGACACATACTTGGAGGCAATGCGGCCGCGATGTTTAAAGATGTATCTTTTCATTGCACCCGTGAATGCATAGACAGATATGAGCTTGCTCGTTGTGAGCTTCTGATTTTCCGCCCAATCATGTTTCTCTTATCTTATCACGAAAGACAACTTATAATTAGTCTTGAATGTTCTCCAGCGCATCCCAGAAGTCCTTGTGTCAGCTAATACATTTCTGTCTACGCCAGAGCTATCTTCCCATAAGGCCTAGTATTCCCCGCAATGCGCCTTCTTCCTCGTGAACAAGATAAAGTCCTTTTGCATCAGGTGCGCTCGGATACGCTATACCTGCCAATTACGTACTAACCGAATTAGGTCGGTTTCCTTGCCCAGAAACGTCTTGCCCGAGGATTGCGGCTGAACCGGTCAGAAACTATCGCTCTCATTGCATCGCAGCTTCAAGAAAGAATTCGCGATGGTGCACATTCGGTTGCAGAGCTGATGCAGCACGGCAAGACCATGCTCGGTAGGAAGCATGTATTGTCAGGAGTCCCGACACAGATACACGACATCCAAGTCGAAGGCACCTTCCCCGATGGGTGGGTGTGTTCAGCATATTGCTTTACTTCGGTATCCTTATCTCATGACCCAGCGTGTTTCTCGTCACCGTTCATGATCCTATATGCACTGAGGATGGCGACCTAGAAGCTGCACTTTATGGCTCCTTCCTGCCAATACCATCTGATGACTTGTTCCCTCCTACTGATCCCCGAGAATATGCAGAAGAAAATGCCCCAGGCGCCGTTATCGCGAGGAAGGAAAATGTTATCATCAACAAAGGTAGAGAGCGGATCCAACTCCGAGTAACAAACAACGGTGATCGCCCTATTCAGGCAAGCAAAGGCTATCAATTTTTGACATACATGTGTTTTTGAGTGTTCTGCCATAGGTGGGCTCACACTACCACTTCATTGAAACAAATGCTACGCTATCTTTTGATCGAGGACTGGCATACGGAAAAAGACTTGACATACCTGCTGGGACTGCAGTGAGATTTGAACCAGGAGATGTAAAGACAGTGACTCTCTGTTCAATTGCTGGCGCGAAAATCATTACTGGAGGCAATAGTCTTGCATCTGGGCTCGTGGAATTTGGTAGGATTGACGCAATTGTGAATTATTTACTTCAAAAAGGTTTTGCCCATGTTCCAGAACCTGGGGCCCTTGAAGTTTCTGTTGATACAGAAATTAGTCGAGACTCGTATATTTCCATGTTTGGGCCAACTGTTGGAGATCGCGTTCGGTTGGGCGATACCCACCTCTGGATAGAGGTCGAACACGACGAGGTACAAACTGAAATGTTCTAGTGAATACCTACTGCTTACTGTTGTCCTCTTATCGGTAGACCTCTTATGGTGATGAAGTCAAATTTGGTGGAGGTGACTGTAGATCCTGTTGCGTGTGTTTTATCGCTGATGTCCTCTCAGGAAAGACCATTCGTGAGGGTATGGGTCAAGCGACGAATCGCTTCCCTTCCGAGACCCTTGACTTGGTGATAACAAATGCACTGATCGTCGATTGGTCAGGCATTTACAAGGTAAATAATATCAATGTTTGGCGGCAACAGGTCTGACGTCTACCTGTTCAGGCGGATATCGGTGTCAAGAATGGATTAATTGCAGGCATTGGAAAGGCTGGTAATCCAGATATCATGGCGAACGTCCATCCCTCTCTCGTAATTGGTTCTTCAACAGAAGTCATCGCCGGAGAGAAACTCATTGTCACTGCGGGAGCAATTGACGCGCACGTACACTATATCTGCCCTCAACAGGTTGAAGAGGCGCTTGCTGCTGGTACCACTACGATGATTGGAGGCGGTACTGGACCAAGTGCAGGGACATGTGCCACTACCTGCACACCAAGTCCATACTATCTAAGACACATGCTTGCAGCAACTGATGCATTACCGGTTAACTTTGGTTTCACTGGAAAGGGGAATGACGCCGGCACTGCAGCTCTCGAAGAGATCATTCAGGCTGGTGCAGTCGGTCTCAAGCTTCATGAAGACTGGGGTTCCACTCCTGCTACGATCAAAAGCGCACTCGATGTAGCGGATAAATATGATGTTCAAGTGCGCTCCTTGCCTGTTAATATCTCATGGCCTAACTTTCTCTAGGTCAACATCCACACTGACACCCTGAACGAGAGTGGCTTTGTAGAAAGTAGTTATTAAGGCGTATGCTGAAGGTCCGCTGTTAATAATGCGATGCGTTTCAGGTACCATTGCTGCATTTGGAGGCAGAACCATCCACACGTATCACACAGAGGGAGCGGGTGAGTATATCTAATCTGTTGTTGTATTTTATTTCAAGGTTCCATCTAACAAGGCGGTGGTCATGCCCCCGATATCATTGTTGTCTGTGGTCTCAATAACGTGCTTCCTTCATCGACAAATCCAACTCGACCATATGCACAGAATACTCTTGATGAACATCTCGACGTACGTAGTTCTATTGAAGCCAATGCTAGTAATCATCTCTTTTCCAGATGTTGATGGTTTGCCATCATCTGGATCCCAACATCCCAGAGGACATCGCTTTTGCAGAGTCTCGTATTCGAGCTGAGACCGTCGCCGCAGAGGATGTCTTGCAGGATACCGGAGCCATATCGATGATAAGTTCCGACTCTCAAGCGATGGGACGTGTTGCAGAAGTCGTAAGCCGTACATGGCGGACTGCCAGTAAAATGAGAGAGTTCCGGGGCCCTTTGACTTCCCTAGGCGACGAGGAGGGCAAAGACAACGTGCGTGTCAAGCGATATATCGCGAAGTACACTATCAATCCGTAGGTTTCCCGGGAGTCTCCGGCTGTACCTCGCTGACACTATCGACTAGTGCGATAACACATGGCATTAGTCACCTCGTTGGCCATGTTGCTGTCGGAACGCTTGCTGACCTTGTCCTTTGGAAGCCGGAGAATTTTGGCTCCAAACCCGAGATGGTCTTGAAGAGTGGTGTCATCGTTGCGGCACCGGTAAGGATTCAATCAGGCTTTTTAAATCCGAATTTCAATCCTTTCGTCAGATGGGAGACCCGAATGCGTCTATACCTACGGTTCAACCGATCTTCACAAGGCCAATGTGGGGTTCAAAGGCTGCTTCGGCGGCATTGAACTCGGTGTCATTCGTCTCCCAAGCTTCTCTGGACTCTGGCAAGGTTGCATCATATAATCTATCCAAGCGATTCGAGGCTGTGCGCAACTGCCGCTCGGTGACGAAGAAGGATATGAAGTGGAACAACACTATACCGAAAATGACAGTAGACCCAGAAAGCTATGAGGTCCGTGCCGACGGCATACTACAAGACGTTCAAGCAGCCGAGAAGTTGCCTCTCACCAGGGCTTATAATTTGTTTTGAGCGTGAAACACAATCTATATGCAAACAGTGACGTCTGATGGCTATAGTATGGGTTTAGGTATACAACTGTTGTACAAAGGAATCATGTAAACATTAGGGAATGTATTCACATGGAGCAGTGAAACAAGTCAGTGACAATCAGTCCGATTATCCGTGTCGTCAAGTAATATCTCCTCAACCAATGCATCCAGAAGGGCTGTCTCTATCAGACTCTCTTTCAAACTCGTCGAACCAGTCAAGTCGAGGGTTGTCGAGTGGGTCACCATGGTTCAGATTTGTATCATTCGTCCTGACGATGTGGTCACCACCCTTATCATGCGTAAATTGTAGTTTTTGTGCCTGCTGTTGATAATGCGAGACCACTAAGAGTTTAATGCGAAGTGACTCTCGCTTGCAGAAGTAACAGTGAATCGGATTCTTTCTGAACCAATACACCTTGCCGTGTTCGAGACAATTCAATTCCCATTCACACTTGCTGTAGCGCAATGTTTGATTAGTTTTGTTCCGTGTGAAAAAACTGAACGCCTACCTCCTGGAATGGGTAAGACGGCTGTCAGAAACTTGTTTGAAACGAGGACTGGGGAGGAAGAAAGAACCAGATGATACTTGCCCATGCGCATTGTAGGGCAAATGTGCCCAAGCACGGGAAGGCACCTTTTCACGTAGTGGATTTAACATGGATACCATAGCAGGCGCATACCGGTTTTTGCGTTTGTTCTCCATGAGGATGTCAATAAATGTTGGACCGAACTTTGGTATCGTGATCGATGCGGCACGTACACTGGCCTCTGGTGGGGATGAAGTTGACACTATTTGAGTCACCTTGGGAATAGATATTGGGGCAAGCTTTTCTGTTATACGAGAAGCCCAGGCCAAACCCGGGCGGGTCTCATCTTGAGACGTAAATTTAGGGAAAGTCTTGAGTTCTTCGCACAGCGGGGGCGAAGATATCTCAGTGAGCAGCACCCCTCTATTTTCAGACTGGGATGACGCAATGACATACAAATTTGAAGGTACTTTCTGAATGCTACGAATACGATTTGTGAGATTTGGTATTTTCCGTTTAGTTTTAGAACCAGCGGAAATGAGCCTAGACGAGACAGAAAAGTCGTTGTTCGAATCGATTGAAACATGAGGCAAGGTCTGCCGGTGTAGCGACAAATCAGTGAGCTTTTGCGGATACAAAAGATTGCCTGGACTTACAAGATCCACATAGTTCGTTCCAAACATCAATGAGAAAAAGCAAGGCTCAGTGTCACGAGAGATGTCTGCGAGCTCAGTCGTTCGTACGCTCTATAATATACGCTGAAGTTCTGAAGGCACCTTGTACTATGTGAGTTATTGTTGCCTAGGGGAAAAGGCGGCATACTGGGATGAAATAGACAGATTGATTTCCGAACCGAATTCACTATACAATGCAAGAGACAAGGATTATGGGTCGTAGGCAGAGGGAAGGATACAAAATACTTTCAACAAGGAGAACCTAAGTACCATTCCGGCAGCACCTAAGCTTCACCTTCGCTTGTGACTGAAAATTTGTTGTGGACACACACCGGCATTAAGATTATCCGCAAAGAACCATGTCAGAGAAATGCTTCTTACAATGTCACTGCACTTGCGCCTTGTTCTTTGCATTGTTGCTGCATGCGGCACTATTCATGACAGGTCAGAAAAGAGAATAAAGACAATGGCATGTCACATCTTGGCATCCCTCCACATTATATTTTGTTGTCTTTGGGCTTTCTACGTCAGGCAATAAGAAGAGATGATTCATAAAAGTGAACCGATGGCTAGTATAATCTGAATGTACTCAACCTGTCGAGAACTCATTGCAGGGGATCGGTTGACGTGATCAAATGATCACATGATGTTATCAAAATCGATGAGTCTTCAACCCATTAGCTGGTATCTAAAAAGTTGCAAATCTCAGGATGCTCACAGTGACTAGTGCTTTCTGCGACATAGGCATTGGCTATTTATGCCTTCAATACTCTGCATCGGCCCTGTACTCTACGACTGGCATGCCATCCACCACAGTCACTCCAGATGCATCCCCGCGAAACACCTTAGTCCCTGCTTTTGAAACGTTTTGAAATAGCAAATCGCCCCATCTTGGATGTCGTTTGTAAAATCTATCAGGCAAATATCCCCTATCGACTAGTTCTCCAATTGCACGGATCACCCACTGCTCGCATGCCCAACCTGTATCCTTACGCAATGATATCACAGGTGTAGTTCCCTGGTCAACATCATGTGTTGCGAGAAGATCGCGGATGGTGTTCAAAGTCTCAAGTGAGCAGTCTAAGAGGGGAGGCAGGGCCACACAACAGATGAAGGTGGTGTTAGAATCGGGGTCGTTGGATATGAGCGGCTCGTTGATAACAAGAGGAGAAAGGGTGCCTCGTTTCCAGCCATTGCTATTTCCCGTGATATGATAGAGCGGGGTTGGAACCGTTAGAGGGACCGAGGGCAGGGCGAGGACCCAATGGTATATGTCCGGGGAACTGGTCGAGTAAAGGCAGATGTAGAGTGAGGACATGGTAGGATCAGCACGGTACGTTAAGAGTTGAATATCCAACGTTTATCGTTCAATGACCGCAGTAATGACAAGCCTAGGACAAAATCAATCTTATAATCTTGAGTTCAAAACCGCTGTTGGCCGAGATCCTTTCTTTATAACATAGGTACAAATAACGCTCGGTTTCAGGTTTCAGGGAGCCTCTTCCGGTCGGAGTGAAGAATAATACAGATTACATACATTACGGTTCCGTCTGCTTTCGCCTCGAACCTTGGCATGATCTCAGGAATCTCTTGTAGACCTCCTGATAAGGTCGCTCATTTGAGAAAATGACTGCTTTGCAGTATTCCCAGTGCTCGGAAAACCAATTTTACGCACTTCCAATCTACAATTGCTGTGATCTTGCTACTCTGGCGTTGAATCACCGTGTGTCAAAACTCGAGCATGTGTTTTTGAACTGCCAACCACACAATGTCGGGGAATGCTGGGTCGTCGATGGGCTGGAGCCACTCGAGTTGGAGGTTCATAAATGCCTAACACGGAATTGTCTGTCCTTCCGTACATGAACAATAATTCCTTATCTTTGTGTCAGGTGGAATAGTAATAATTCGTAATTGTGCCTTCAAGTTCCTCTCCAACAATGGCTCCGCGACAATGGCCTGAATAATATCGAAGCTTCGACCAGTAGTTTAGAAGTGGAATTCCTTTGTTCTGCTCATGACTGCGTAGTGTGGATCGTGCCGTTGAAAACAGAATAACGGGAATGGGACCGAGATAGAGGATTGGATTCAACAAACCGAATTGCAGCCAAAGCATCTTGGTACAATCAGGCTCTGACTTGGGTCATTGTCATCAAACAGAACGATGACGCTCTCTATTTTCTTAGTCTCTCATGAGTGACGAACGTCTTTTCCAAACATAGTTACTGAATATGACGCTCAATCTGATCTGACTTTTATAAAGTTTCTGCCAATTTAGTTTGTTCGTGGTTCCCAGTGGTCGAGTATAAGAATTCCCAACCTCAATGCCCGAGTAGCTCGAGTTGGAAGTATGCTCAGTTCACTCATTTAAAGCACTATCGACGGTTCCTTCGATTAGCTTCCATTTTGATGCACATTTGTATTCATCACCATCTGTCTTCTGCCTCCGCCCGGAATGCGACGATGGTGCTCGAGCCTGTGGACGGTCTTCTCTTGTTTGACAATCTGACCTTGCTCTAAATCACTCGAAAAGTCACAGCAAAGATAATTTGGAATGGAATTAAATATAGTGATGCCATCGCGATACAGAACAGAGCGGTAGTAGTATTATACCGGCCCAATTACTGATATACATGAAGAGAGTCTCTGAAGAGCAAAAAAGCGTGAACGGCTCCGATGATCGTTGAATATTTGAATATGCGACCGGTGATGACAGTACAGTTGGTGACTTCTATGAGCCCTGAATGTCATTCCAAGGTCAAGAAAGAATGCCCTCGTTTGTTCTTTCTTATTGGTTCGGAGACAGTCACAGCAGATGTTATCTTCTGAGGTACTTTCCCAGAAGTGTACATAGGAACGTTGGTCAGAAGTAATAAATCCGCGGCCTCCCCTTTCGACGCATCCCAATCTGGGTCGACAGTGAAGTACATCGCAGAACCACTCGATCGAAATTGTTCCTTCTCATGCCTATGCGACCTCGTGGTTTTGCTTTGAGATGAAATTGGCATTGTAGGAAGTGATAAAGCCTGTACACTAGGTGCTCTTGTCGCATCTGGGGTCTTCTGTTTGGTTTTCTTTTTCAGTATATGCCTGTTCGTGCCGGCTTTCTGATTGACAAAGACCGTTTTGTCTTTCTCGCGCGTGTCTATCTCCTTGGTCACATCTAGTGAGTTCACTGTCGGCTTCAGCCTATTCGAGAAACGTTTAGACACGGATCTAGAAATGAGTCGAACAAGCTATTACTTGGTCTTCAGTATCCCCCAACGTTTACTACTGCTTATTTGACCCGAGGATTTCGGCGGAAGCTGATATGCATAACTCTGCTCCGAAGGTTCAAGTCGTGGGCTATACGACTCGTAGCAAGATGTAGATGCTTCCTGTGAAGAAAAGACACAGCTTAGTATTCTGCACTTCAAAAGCATTGGCAGGTAAGAATCACTTCTGCTTGACTGTGCCAGTTATCCCATATTAAGTCCAATTTTGCCGGGGTCATACGAGCATGTTTCTCTAGGTGGGGATTTTCAGAAGACCGTAAAGCGGGAGATGCAGTCTTCGCTGTCGAAGCCATTGACAGATTGTGTAACGAGGGCATTTCCACTGTATGATGAGGTAGAAACTAAATGAGCTCCTTACAAGGCCATTTTATATAGGGCCTGGCCGCTCAGCCACTGCAGTTATTCGCGAGGTATGGAAATGAATGTCGCCGGTAACAAAGCACTCTTTCAAAGGACAATAAGGAACAATGATGGCGTGTCGAGAATTGCATGATAAAGGGCCATACATACTTGAGCTGGTGGCCAGAGTAGGCAACGGACCTGTTACTAGCTAGAAATGAAGTCAACCTCTTCAGCTGGTCATGTGGCACGGTATTACAACGTCTAGACGGCACACATATGTGCACGACTTGAACGACAAAAGGAAAGGAGTGGCTAAACGCTCACTACGCTCCAGGTTGATAATGCTAATGCGTTTTCGCACGGGCATCTCAAATTTTTTTGGGACCGAGCGAAATGGAGTCCACGGGGCACGGTGGCTTCGATGTGCTCAGCACAAGATGCAAGGGGGGCCACAAATTCCTCTTTGACAGGTCCCGGAATCAGAACGGGACAGTTCAGGTAAATGACTGGATGACGCGGCAAGGACACTTTGGGGGCCTCCAACGTACATAATAGGAAGGTTAGTCCGTTCAAAGCAGACACTACTGAGGAGTGGGTCAACCCAACCGGTTAGTTGTGCAGAGGTCATTCTTCTTAAGAAGGTAATCCACTCTACCACACAATTGCATCGGTAGCATCAAAGCAGGAGTATTGCGCAACACCAAGCTGGAATCTGATCTACATTTCAACGAGCCAATTCATTTCTTACACATCGCCTCACAAGACTCTAAAGTTCCTAAAAGCGCTTGTCCATCCTGCCCAGGCATCGTACTAACTTCAAGCTGTTGCGGGTGTCTTGACTCGTTTTACTCCCCGTTATCATGGCATTTGACCGCATAAGTAAATAACACCTGGTTTCAATTAGATTCGACGAGGGCGAAGAAAACAAAAAAGAGAGAGAAAGGATCTAGCATAGAAAGAACATACCGCTTACCTGTTAAAGGCTAATCGTCAATCCTTATCTTTGACGTATGCATAGTATATTATCCGAGATTACATAGATGAAGAATCAACAGGTTTTACCAATGTCATTTTGACCTTTCCTCTCTGAGTGTTTTTATCTTTCTCAACCTCGATGTTCACTGTAACCTTGTCGAAAACAGAGATAGTGACCTCGTTCGCGCCAGGTGCCGAGGAAGCAGGCACGGTGATGGTGTAATTGTCTGCATCAAAACGGATTTCACGTTTGAACATGACCAAACCTTCGATTCCAAGCCTATCAAACGGTATCAGCAAGCATGGTGTTAAGCGGACAAAGTGCTGACTTGGAGACGAAGACCCCAAGACCATTTCTGAACGCCCTAATCACGAAGGCCTCCTCCCTAACCTGAGTCTTTTCTTTTTCGTTCCTGTTTTTCAAGGCAAGTCCAACATAAAACTCAACACTTGCGCGACCAGCCATCTGTGCCATTCGATGGCGTCTATTAACAACGTCCAAAACCCGTTCAACATGCGATTTTGAATGCAGAGACGCATGAAGAGGTGCGTAGCCGATGGCAGCTGCGAGTTGCCGGTGGGCAAGTACATCTAACAAGGTCAAATTGAGGATGGTTTTTTCGCCGGTGCAAATCAAGCGAACTGCTCACCAGCATAACGTCTAATAGGACTCGTGAAATGTGTGTATATTGGGCTAGCAAGACCATAGTGACCAAATGTTTCGCGGCCAACACTTCCAGAACAGAAGTATTCTGCAGAGAGCATACATCTTGTCGCCATGATACGAACCAAAGTATTGAACGCTGGCTCCTTGGGATCCTATATCAATAACATATATTGAGATATCGAGAAACATCGCAAGACACTGAAGAAACGCGAACGTACTATGCACTTGTCCAATGATGCCGCAAGGGCCCCAGAGCTAGACACATCCAGCGTTATTCCTTTACGCTTCATCAAAATGTCTTGAAGCTTCTCAAAATTTGTCCGCGGAGGTGGTAAATGCCGTCTGTCGAAGCCAAGACATAAGTGAATGTTCTCATAATTGTTTGAAAGGAGATACCTCAAAACAGCTGTCTGTGGGAATGTATCCTGAATTCTTTTTGCAACGCTGATGTTCGCAAGCAACATGAACTCCTCAACCAAGCTATTTGTTTCCCTCATCTCCTTCTGCTCGACGTCAATGGGATCCGACGACTCAGAACTGTCCAAGTGGATTTTGACTTCTGGTGATGCGAGATTAAGTGCACCAGCAGCCATACGACCAGCCTTGAGTTTTTGCGCAAGCTGGTTCAATAATCTGATGCCTTCAGTCAGCTCGTCCCGCAGATTTCTGGTTCAATAGTCAGCAATAGCATTAGATTGTAGAATAAATCGTTCAAGACGCACGGATCATCCTTTCTGAGTTGCGCTTCTTCGTACGTGAACGCAGCTTTTGAAGCGATGACAGATTTTGTAAATCGAACGCTCACAATCTCCGCATTAGGAGCCATTTCCTGGACGACTCAGGTTAAAGACCTTAGCCAAAAACAGTGGGGGATGTGAAATACCCAAATGCAAGAAAACGCCAAACGTTCGACATGTGGTCTCAGTGAACACAGATTAGTTCCGAGTAGACTTGGAAGCATGTCAATGCGCTTGTCGACCAAGTACACGGTAGTCCCTCGTGAAGCAGCTTCGCTATCCATCGGATTATCTGGATGTACAAAGTGCGAAACGTCGGCAATATCTAGCGAAAGATTTTTTGTGGAAGTATCCAAGCTTAAAGACGCAACACGACTTACGGACACCCGCTTCAATGTTCCCGTTGGGCAAATGTCTAGCGTGCAGTGCATCGTCGATATCCTGACAACCTGTTGAAACAATATGAGCCAATACAGGTCCTGGTTGAATGTGTACGCACCAGGGGGGTCAATACTACAAATTACAAGGTCCCTCAGATCCTCACGATCCTTCCATTCTGTACTAATGTCGCTTTTCGGTGGTACGACCCACTGATCGCCTTCAACAGGCAAGCAATCAAGGATCGCTTTTCCAAAAGGTCTATACGGCACCTCGAATTCTAGCAAAAGACTCTCTTGCTCCGCTTCCTTGCTTTCAACCTTGCCAAGCGCTCGTACGAAATGTCCTTCGGGATACCGTGAAGTAACATCCCATCGGTCGATCGTGACAAGAATTTTTTGGCCAATAAGATTGGGTGCTTGACGCGTGCGCAGACGGATGCGGGGGAGGAGTCGTGAGACAGGCGTTGCGAAAACGGTTTGTTGGGATAATGAGGTAGCGTTTGAAGATGTTAAGGATGTACTGTCTATGTGACACACATATCTGCGCGATTTGAGTTACAGGTGACAATAAAGGGAGAATAGACATACGCTCGCCAGTTGCGCTTAATGATGCCCACGATACGTCCTGTTGGCTGTCTTTCAGAAGTACGTTTGACATCTTCGACCTGTTTTTCATGCCGAGCAAATTGATTTTCCTCTTCGTCTCCCTCGTCTCCCGAATTTTCTGCGTCATCATTTTTCAAAGTTGCTGTATGATTTGGTCACCCATGCTTCAAGAAAGACAGAACAGTGTGAGCTTACAATCTTGATCAACTACTTCATCTGCAGGAGCTTTCCACTCCGACTCAGAAAACAGTTCGACGACCACGATGTCTCCATTAACTGCCCGATTCATATTTTCACGACCAATCAAAAGCACGGGCTTGGTGAATGCGGGCACGGAAACACTTCCCTTGAAAATTCCATCAGCGCTTGCGTACGATATAAAAAGAGTGATACATACCTCAAGGTAGTTATATTGGTTGGCGGCGAAATGTCCTTGGTGAAGTTCACCCGCCTTGACCCCAGCCAGTATAGTAGGCGTGGGTAGGTACTATTGTCGTTATCAGCCTCACGAAGAACGACGAGTAAAACGTATCACCTCGGGATAGAGAGATTGCCGACTAGCAGGACCGGCCTTCGTAGGCTCAAGATCATTGGAGCCTTCGGCCGCAAGCAGATCCAGCAGTTGGTTTGGTTCCTTCATACCTTCCACATATTTGCGTACTAGAGTTCCATCAGACAAGGTCGACTTGCAGGAACTTGATTCGAATCACCTGATATGCAAGAGATACCTGCTTTCTCTGCCTTGCGCCGATTTTCCGCGTCTTCGGTCACCAACACTACAGTAGGTATCTTTGGAGGAGCTTGACCACGTATAGTGGGCCAAATCAAGCGGATGTGCTCGTTGTACCAACCCGCAGCTTTTCGAATGCCTTCGGAGATATGAGAATTGGTAAGGGACGTCAAAAACCAACTTATTACTTCTGTCATTTCGATCATTAGGTGTTTCACCTTCCTCTCGTATAATGGCCGTCTCTCTGTCCCTCGGTAAGAACTTGATTAGATCGGAGGAGTCGTTTGGCACGTACGAACGATATTCATTATAGAACACCCATATCCGTTTATCTTCCATTTTCGTGAGGGCATTAAGGCGATTGTATAAAGGAAGCGAGCGATGCCGCACTTCTTCTATAACTGTCTGTAGCAGGATGATAGGCGGTGTGAAAAGATTGGACTCGATCAAGTCCATCTCAAATTACAGATATTCAGCAGAAATAGAGGTAATACGAGTAACCACAGACCTGTGAGAGAAACACATTGGTGTCGGGTAGAATGAAGTGTCCATCAGGATAGAGTTGATGACTGTGGCCTCCAGTCTTTGGTAATGGAAGGTTCGTTTCACCACAGGCATTACATCCCTGTACTCCGCAAACGACATCGTCCCGTAGGTATCTTTCACGTAGGACTGATAGATCCTAGGTCAATCAATTGAAAGTAGTCAAAAGGCTGCATACCTTTGATGACCTTGCCCCGAGCAGTCTTTTTGAAGAACTTGCGTTGAGTGACCACGGCTTCCGATCGTGGACGCTTGCGTATTGAAATTTCTACCATCTTAGAACAGCACTGGTTCCTCAACTATCCGGGCGCGGCTCTGTCCTGCCAGGACACCAGCGGACGCGCGAAAAGTACTGCGTCACGTGAAGCCCTTTTCAGCCAATGGGAAACGTTCTAGAGTCACATACGAATGACGATGAACCCATCGAGTGTACGCTATCAACAACCAACAACCAACGGCTGCTCTAATGATTACTCAATTTCCTCGCATCCCGAGTCGATTATCCTGTTCATGATAGCCTTGTTCTTTTCAAAGATAACCGAGAGACTACCGACAAACAAGGCCGGCCCAAAGAGGCCAAAAGTCTGACTTCCCACTCCCTGACTCTGCTAACGCGGCTCAAGAAAGAAACTGGGCAGCCATTCAGGAATAGAAGATCGTTAACTGCGTGCAACGAAGGTTTTCAGCTCATGCACGCATCGGAACTATGACTATATGCGGTGTCGCCATCATGTCATATGATGTAATGCACAAAGCGTTTAGATGGGAGAGTATCTTACCTTGGTCTCGTCCAACATGAGTGACGAAATTATACTTATGCTTGACATAATCGCAGATAAGCGAATCGTCATCAGAAATCCCGAGAAATACGGACAGAGTATGATTGGCAGCTAGGTTGAACATTGTTGAGAGTAAGGTCGATTACAGAGAGTCATATTTAAAAGAGGCGTCGTGTATCAAATTGTAGTGCGCAGAATGGATTCCTTATGAGCTCTTAAAGTTGTGTCTGCTGGATAACTCAAGTCTGGGAGCAAAGCTTTCCAACAAGAGGTCGCTGCCAAGATCGCCTTATGTAAAGATGATACTTATAGCCGTCAGTATAATGATCTCCGACCATTGACGAACACCAACTTGAAGTATTCATGGGTCGTACAGATCTCTGGCTCGATAATTTACATGAAGAGGAAGCAGATATAGCGGAACAGAGTCCGTATCTCGGCATAATCAGGACCCCCGCAAGCTCCTCAACTGTTTCTACCGATGGAAGCCTGACGACTCCAATCCCCACTCGACCGTCCTTACAGGAAGGATTTAATATTCCACAAATTCAGCGCACACTTTCTCAAAAGAAAAGCCTCGGACAACTTGCATCCCCGTCATCGCCCACTCTGCCACGGTTCACGAGGCCACCGACAGTAGCGCGATCTCAAACACTCCCAAGAGTTTTCCAGATGCAGAACAAACCGCGACGGCGACAGGCGGAACTCGATCAGCTTGCTCTTGCACCAGAAATGGCCGAGAGAGTTCGACGATGGATCATTGGCGTCGCAATCGGTGTGTACACGATTCATATCCTCAAGGCGTGTTGTCTCAAATCCAATGTCAGTTGATTTTGACGTAGACGATGGCCCGGTAATTGATGGAATATACCCAACCTGCATCTTAATGCCTGTTGAGGCGGAAAACTTGTAAGACATGTAGTTCATACGATGCTGTTCAACTTACGAATACTCTGATAAGGGCATTTTCCTCATTTCCTGACTCGCTGCAGTTTGATCAAGGATCACAAAGTCACTCATTCCGCATCCGTGAACAATTTTCTTCCGTAATCGCTGAGAAGAGACCGCCAACAAAGGATGGATTCATCTATGGCTTTTCGCATTTTACTCAGAAAAAGGACCCGAATTCAAAGCGCGGCTATGAACAGGTAAAATATCAAGGAATCTAGTTGTGTTGTACTCGTTGACCTTTTCTCAGCGTTCAGTCGTGATTCTTACGCAACATCAGTATCCGGCTTTCTTTTCATTGCTGATATCATTATTTGGGCCTTTGTTCCAGAAACATGGGATACCCATATTGGAAACAGCATGCCAAAATATAGCGACATGGTACGATGTCACGTTTATAGGGAGTATCTTACTGACTGACGACAAAGTAAAGGCCCGACCCTGTGCCGGGAGAGACTGCGGAACTTGGTTTTCTTGGCTCTGTCATCCGCCTTGTTCTTCCTCTCAGTATCAATGAACAGCAGTTTATACCAGATCCATCTGTAACTGGGAAGTACGACCCTAGAGAACATGTGAGCAGTGACGTTTTCAGCAGACGCTCGCTCATTTGACCAGGTTGTCTCTTCGTCTTCATCCATGATTCCGTCTCCCCTTTTGCTATTTGAAGGGGCGGTGACGCAACTTTGGTCGATATGGGAATGTCTCGTACTCTGCGAGCCTCTTCTTATTTTCGGCACATCTCCAGCACAAACGAGTCAAGCAGTTTGGTGGCTACGGGACCTAATGCGGCCGGTATGAAGCCTTCAAGGTAAGAGTAGAGCGAGGCTGATTAATTCATAAGATACCCTTCGCTGGAGACTTTCGTCCATACTTTACTATGCAGGACGGAGATCACTCTGTGCTGGTCAACCGTCTTCCTCCCAAACCTGGCATTCTTATCGGCGTGACAAATCCTTTTTTCGAGAAATCTTGTGCACACTGGCCTCATATTCTCAGCCTTGGGCGGCATAGAAATAAAAACCAGGCACCTCAGGCATCAGCTTCGGGTGTGCCTGCTGGCCCCATGCCAGGTTGGAAATCCAGGACCCATAAACGTTATATTTCCAAAGATCGCACCCTACTTAAGCAATTAGAAAGCGCTTTGCATGGCGATTCAAGGCAGAGTATGTCAGCATCATGCGAAGCATATTAAAGTATGACTGACGCGAAACATTCAGAACTGCTTGCTTGTCTTGCGCTGCGCCAACACTTTCACTCTCGCACGACAGAGCTCATCACGCCCCTGGCAAGATACCTCAATACTTTGATACCCACACCTATCGAGGTTGCACGAACCTCGACTCATAATACCCTTCGCCTCAAGTCTTTTAATAACGCCAATTTTTTCGCTTCACTGAAGGCTCATGGGAGTACACTGCCGTTTCGCTCAACGAGTAAGCGCACAGAATTTTACGAGCGTCTACTGAAGACGCCAGGGTTTGGGTTATGGCTTGCACAGCAGGAACAGATTGTAGAAGGAGTCTTGAAGGAAAAAAGAGTACCCTGAGCACAATTGAATTATGACGCACGGGCCACTGGTAAACAAATATCAACATGCCGTAAAATTCAGTTACTTCGTTGAGCAAGTATATTCAATTCGTACCATCACCCACCTCGTCGCACTGTTCCCTATTTCTTCACTTATTGTGTCTGCGTCCTGTGTAGCCTGTTTCCAAACGATTGTACGAGCCTCTGTCTGTATCCGTAACGCATGTAAGATCCTTTCCCTGTTGTTGGCTAACGTTATGGAGCCTAATCTTGTATGCATTTCATTGTTGTCCTCTTTGTTGCTTTCCTGTCTGTCGTTATTTTCATGTCGATACTCAAGTGTTCCTGTGATTCTTACCTACAGAACAAAGACTTTTGGAACTTTTCGACCATTGCCACATCTTAGACCCATTGAGAGTCGATCGACGCTATGCCTAAAGAAGAATATGATTTGTACGCGGAGGACAACTATCGGAGGTCGTCCCATTCACAAGAGGAGGTTTGTGTCATTACGGTACCGTCGCACGTGTCCTGTGATTGATCGACAAAGTAGAGCGGGCGTTCGCAGCGCAGGGATGAATCGGTGGAGACTATGATTTCCAAAGTTGAGCCCAACACTGGCGACAAGCGCCCCAGAGAAGACGATCATCACGAGCGTATCGCTTCTCCAGCTTCGCGTCAAACTGACGTGAATAACACGCAGACTTCCCCTCAGATGCAAGGGGGAAATCAAATTCCAAACCAGATGGGTAACAGTAATTTCATGCAAATGGGACAGCACATGGGAGGAATGCAAATGGTGAACAATGGAGCAAATGATATTCCTGGGTATGATGCTTTGTATATTGGCGACTTGCAATGGGTCCGTTTGTCTTGTCGTTTAGCCCTTTGTTCTTATGAATTGTCTCACATATGTTCCTTGTTTGTTTTCATTGTACAGTGGACGACTGATGAGGACCTGCGCCGCGTCGCGGCGAGTCTTCGAGTTGAAATTGCCCTAAAGGACATCACGTTTTCTGAGCATAAAGTAAACGGAAAGAGCAAGGGGTGAGTTGGTAGAAAGTAGCTAGATATTCGCTGACAGGTCGTTTCTCGGTAGGATTGCTTATATAGAAGTTCACGACCCTAAAGGTGCCCAGGTTTTAAAGCAATGGTTCGATAACCAGTGAGTCACCATAGCTCTGGCTTCAGGATTTGCGTGCCCTGATCGACACTTCATGCAGTGATTTCCAAAATCGGCGAGCGACAGCAACCTTGACTAATTCGGCGCAAGGCAATCCGTTCCGCACTCTACCGAAAGGCACGTTCTGCTCCTCTTCACACACGTTGCTTCATTTAATCTTCCATCAAGAGCCGCTTTCGCGAAATACGCAGAATCAGGTGCCATCGTCAATACCGACGGTAGGCACTGGGATGGGCCGCGGAGGCCAGAATATGCGCGGGAACAATATGGGTATGGGTATGATGAACCGTGGAGGTATGATGGGCGGTGGCATGATGCGGGGGAACATGATGGGCGGGGGGATGGGTATGATGACAGGCGGTTTTATGGGTAACGGTGGTTATGGTGGTAATAATTTCGGTGGTGGACGAGGTGGTATGGTGCCCCAAGGCCCGCGTGGCGGTATGATGAACGGCGGTCGAGGGAGTATGATGGGTGCAAACTTCTAGTTTTTTCTGGTCGAGTCCTTGTGCAGTGTTTTGCTTATTGTGGAGCTTTGGGTGTCATTCATTTTGATCGACTCGTATTCGATAGTCAGGCCTAGCTAGCTTCAGATCTGATTATTCCAATCCGCATTGCTACAGGAAGATGGCCGGCCTCGGAAGCGTTCATGTGCATGACTAACAGAGAGCGCCTCGTCTGTTGCATTGACTATGTTCTCTCCTTTTTCCTTTTTTGTAACTTCAAAAGAAGAATGCCTTACGCCATTGGGGCTTCATTTTGGTGCATCAGACGGACAAAATGTATCTTGTATTCACAAATTGAGCTTGATTCCCTGTTATAAGCAATTGAAATTTGGAAATGTAGCTTCATCGAGCTTACATAAGTAAGGTTCTGTCGAGTTAAAACGGTCCCTTGTCCCGCCAATCTTGAGTCAGGTCACGCGGAAATCTGCAAACTTTCTCGAAAACATCAAAAAATCTCCGCCTTTCCAGCACTGTTTCAGGCAGTTGCTATGTCACCTTAGTAGGCAGCGAGGTCATCGGCCTTTGACTGCGGCTGAAACGTCAAAGTGCCTATTGCTTGATCTATCTAGAATCTATCACATAAGCCACGCTCCATTGTCGCATCGTTGTTCTCCGCAACAAAGGAAACAAGCTTTGATATATCAATCTCTCTAGCTACAAATGGACACCCTCAGCTGATTATTACATAGGGTGAGTCAACATCTTTCATACGAATATCTGACATTGACTTGTACCGTAGATTGATACTTACGATAACTGTGTCATCTAGGTTATGGTATTCGAATTTTGAAACATACGATGCCAGTCAGTGCCATGCCGCCACTGAACATGAAAATGTACACCAGAATACGCCAGAAACGACCGGAAAGCGCGTAGATTCGAACAGTGAGGTGAAATGTAGGCATCATCAGATTGATATCAACGCAGAGTTGATAGAACGCCAACAATATCTGTCAAAACATTCGACGACAACTAATGGGATTAAAATTGTATGATGCGCGCAGCGAGACTTGACCCCTAACAGTGGAGTCACTTTGACAGTCGGACAAACACTGGAAAAAGAGACGGGGCGTACATCTGCCGAAAGATTGATTTATCAGCCACATCGACAGCAAAACTGCTAAAGAATGCGAAAGAATGGTTGAAGAAGGATCACATTTACGGTGGCGCGTATTGTAGGTCTCACCGGTATACGCGGGTTGTCCCTTTCTGTCCTTCAGTCTAAAACAGGTGCTGAAGCTCCCTTGGGAAAGCATTGGACAAAAAACTACCCCCGCACAGGAAATCGCAGGCTGTCATACTGGACTTTCACATATCACGTATGTACAATGAATTAGATATCAAGTGTTACTGGTTCACACTTCAATACATACCTAGGTCTATTCGTGCGTTGTTGTATGTTTCATCAAATCACTCCTGATGAACTTGCTAGTGCCTAGGAAGCATGTTTGTTTGCGACTCTGTTGTATTAGGCCCCACCATGTTAAAATCATGGATGAACCGAAACGAACTCATTCTCAGGTACCAAAATAAAATGATGAACTTAGCGCAGCGGGTTTCGCCAACAAGTGTCCAACTCATTCAAAGGCGCGATTTATTTTGCGGAAGTGGTACAGCCCAAGCACTGACGAAAGTAATATGACGAAGAAGTTCCGACATATCTCATCATTGTTGCGCAATCACTTTTTGGTCCGTTAGTAAGTCAGCTGCTACATAGTTTGTTGCCCATGAACACAGCCACTTGCTACAGTATTTAAGCATTCCCCAGATGTATTAGGTAGACATCTGGAAATACCACAGATACACCGAGTTCTCTCCATACTTGATCTAAGCTAATTCTATTGCATCACGCTTAGGTTTGGTCTAATCGACCTGTAACCATATTTCCATTTCGTCAAGCACGCTAGGCCGAAAGTCAACCATGTTTGTAGTGTCATGGCTTTCGCCAACCTGGAGAATATTTTGACATGCATACGTATGCATCTCCTTCCGCTGATGGTATCCTTAGCTATCCGATGTACCTTTTATCACTCGACCAACCTACCTTCCTGAACGACAAATCCATCTCTCTTTCATAACCGTTTATGAGTGGGGGTTATCCACGTTTGCAAGCGGGTTAGTGCCAGATCCAACTTATGACCCTTTATTATTATATCTATCACAGCCATCAACCCACGACGTCACTGCTGTGTGATCGTTGCAAGACTGCTTGTATTTTCATCATTCAATTAAGGATGTACCTGTTTGGAGGTGACATGTGTCTTTCATATTTTTAATTTTATACTTGTCAAAAAGTGTAAAGTCCACTTGAGGTGCTTCTATCGGTGCGTTTGAACAGCATCACAGATAAGGCATTGATGTAATGTCAGTGCATGTCAAGTTTGATTGCTTTTTTTTAGACTATGACTCTGCATTTAACCCACTGTGTATGTAACACAAAGTACCGCTGGTCAGCTGAGTTGTTATAAAAAGCATTTCCAGAAGTTCCTCATTTCCTCCTGTTTCAGCTCGGGTTCTGAATCCGCCAGTCAGTTTATCATGACAGTCGCCTGCAGATGGTAAGAATCAATCAAAAGCATCTGGATACTCCTTCATTCTTCTTCTTCCTATCATACTTACAGTCCACCCCCAGGTTGGTGTAATGCCAGATAACGATGTTGCGCGGGAGATGTAAGCGAACCGTTTCAACACCAGCTTTATCGTCTTCTTAGTCAAATTCATGTGTACCCTAAAACAGATACTTTCAAAACTTGCTGCATTTCTTTTCAACATGTATGTCGTCCTGCTGAATATGCTTCTCTCAATTTTAATTGATATCACTCGTTGAAGCTTTCTTCTTCTACGATTACCTCATCACGTTAGGTCAGTGTTCTCAGTGTTCTCCATAATGTTCTACTTTTCCATATGTTGTCACCCTGGCTAGATAATGAGGTCAACTATCTTTGGCTGCGTCCAAAAACCCCAAGTGCTTACTGGTTTTTCTTCAACCGTTATACCACGTTCCTGAGCAACATTATCTTGACTGTGGCCGAACAAACGAACCATTCGCCAGATGTGCGCCCCATTCCTTATGTTTCCTTTCATCTACCCAACTTAACCCCAGTGACAGAGGTGAGCCAAGTCTTGCTCTTGTCACGGATTATATATCATTGTTGCTTCATCTCTCAAGTTGTCGTCGCTACAGTCTATCTCGACAATTACTCTTGACGTTAACTCAAGTGATCGTCTGCAGTACGTATGATCCTTTATCCCGACCTATCGTTTGGTATAATTGTGTTGAAAGTCATCCTGACTTTGCGGATCTACGCACTCTACAATCGTTCTTTTCGTATTCTGGCTTGCATGGTCGGCAGCGGCATGGTATTGGCTGGCATCGCATGCGTATGTTCACTGCTTCGCGTTTTGTTCGTTCATAGCTAGTGCTGAGACCCATGAGAAAGTGGTCTCTCTTTGGACAAAAAAGTCCCCTAAGCCAGGAAGTCAAAGGCTGTCATGTTGGGCTTTCACGTGTCACGTATGTACCCTTGATGAGGCATGTTAAGCACTACTCTTCCTAACACCCTATAGGGCTATCCGTACGTCGCTGCCCGTGTCTTTGGGGCCGTTGTTAATAATTCTGGACTATAGATATTGCTAGCGCCTGGGAGGCCATGTTCGTCTATGACTGTATTGTATTTGGCTTCACGGTGTTCAAATCATGGAAGACCCGGAGCACAATCATTTTCAATCATACTCCTAATTCGATCATCTACCTCGTCTTTAGAGACGGTGAGCTTATAGATAACATTTTTTTCAACAGTATCTGACTCCAATTCCAAGGCGCGATATATTTTGCGTGAGTTGTCCAATTAAGGGATGCTCAGGTTGAACATACATTTTATATTCTTCAGTATTATTGCACTCGCCGAACTGGCGAATATTTTGACATTCTATGTACGTCTTTGACGTGATGTCGATTTCTTCTCTTGCTAAAAGGATCACTAGTTTTGTGGTGTATGTCCTTTTCTCCAATATCACAATACCATGTAACACCTGCCAATTACTCTCGCCTTTCGCGCAGCCGTTTCTAAGAGGTGGATTATCCAACTTTGCAAGCGAGTTTGTACCATTTTACGATCTCTGAGACTGTATAAAGCTAAATTTTCCAGTATATCCGTCGCATTGACATCACGCCTGATGCTCAACCTTCACGAAAAAGCCGACGCGGGGATCTATTCGAGGTGGACAGCTGTTGTAAACACCGATACGCCAGGATCTTTCCTGTCTCCCTCTACCGGGATTGAATTAGATACTACCTGGACTGACGAAGTGTAGCGCAACACCATTTCGACCGGTCCAAAGTTTCATGACAATACCACTGCATCTGCACTACACACAGGCTCTGATGCTATTGTATGAAAATTGCGAAACTATTTAAGGTTCCGGGTATTCTTAACCGTCATTTGATTGGAACGCATTAATTCCTGTTTGATATAAGTCTGAGTATATGTAAGCACTTGTTGTCGTGGCATCTATATACGCACCTCAGTCGGGTAGTAAACGACTGAGGTGTTAGTGTTTCCGTTTCCGATCCGTACTCCCAGAGCTATGCAGTTTTTCTCTCTTTTTCTGTGTGGTGCCCATGCTGAGAAAAGTTCCAAACACGTGAACACATAATCCAGGAATGCCCGAGTTACGATGAATACCGACCGCTACATATTACAAAACGCAGACGAACAGATGGAATTGGGGAAACTATTGGGAACAAAGGAGGGCATCGAAGCAATGGTCAAGTTCTTAGGGAAAACCGGAGCATTCACAAAGACAGGAACAAAGACACGGAAAAAGATGCCGACGATAGGCGAGGAGGAGAACGAGGGGAGGGAGGATGGAGAGGGTTCGAGAGGCAGCATACGGGCTGATTGAGGACGAGTAGAGGAGGAAGGAAGGGAGAGGAGAAAACGACACCGAAAGACGGACAGTACGAAACGCGCAATGAACAAGGCGGACCTGGGAATACACACGGCGGGAGGTCAAGACACCCCGTGTACGCAAACACACCAGAAGATCAGGGAGAACGACCAGGACCCACAAGCCCCACCATAAACCAAGACAACCCGACCAGACCCCAAACCTCACTTGATCCAAAAAAAGTAGTTCGCGACGTACCCCAGTCCAAATCACACGCCACCAGAAACCGCACGAAGAGAGTTCTACCGCACGAAGCTACAAAACACGACCGCAACTAGATGGACCACCAGTTACAGTATTTAGAGTAGCGCACAAGTCGGGCCCTACCCCGCCTCTTAGCCCTGTATAGCGGCTTGCCGGCGGTATAGATAGAAACCATTCATTCATTCATTCTCTTTTCTGTGTTTCCCTTACGGCGTTCGCCCCACGTGACTCATTTGCATCTCCGCGCCTATCCCTCTGCAACAATTCCCACTCAGACTGTTCTTTTTTTCACCTGTATCATTACGATGCTTATGACTAAAGACTGCCATAGACTCTCGCTCATTTTGTATATATGTTGAAAGCGCTATGTTCGCTCGCTCAATCGACTGTCCGACTCGGATCTATCAGCGTGGAGAACGCGTTTGGAGACAATCGGCTACAAGCTTAATGTACAAGGTGTATGACAGCGTTCTTGGCCTCGGTCGCGAACTTCAATGTTGCCGTGTTTACTTTGATCTTCGGGTACAAGGATATTCATTTTCACCGGTCACTCCCTAACGATGCTTCGCGTACCTCCACTCTGCTCCCTCCTGCCCTCTACGGTCGACTGACGGCCCATCACGTTGTTAAGATGTCGGACGACCCATCTCTTCATTCAGAGATCGTCGAAGTAGTCCAGGATATGTAAGCGGCCTGATGAGCCGGCTTTGCTGGCATCGTTAATCTATTCATTGCACCTTTGGATCAGATACCTCAACAATTTTCTGCATTTCTTCGCAATCGGTATGTCGTTCTGATAGTCTCGACGGTTTTAATCAGATTACCCTCTGTTTGAGCTTTCTTGTTTTATGACCACTTGATCACATTGGGTCAGTGTTCTGCATCATAAGATATAACCCTTCATATCTTGTCAATAGGCCATGAAGTCAACGACCTTTGGCTGCGCCCGAAAACTCAATGTACATGTTGGTTTCTCCTAAACCGTTATTTAGCATTTATTGGTAACCTTGTTACCATCGTGCTCGAGCAAATGGACCTTTCACCAGACGTGCGCCTCGTTCTTATGCTTCCATTGTGTCTATCCAAATAACCCCAGTGATAGAAGTAAGCTATATTTGCCACTCTCATGGATCATATAGTATCATTGCTCTTCCTTCAGTTGTCGTCGCTATATTCTGTCTCGACAATTACTCTTGGTAATCAATCAAGTGCTCGTCTGTAGTAAGCATGTTCGCTTATTTATCTTTCGCTTGAAATATAACGGCGTCGACAGTTCTTTTGACTTTACGGGTCTACGCACTCTACAATCGCTCTTTTCGCATTCTGGCTTGCATGCTTGGCAGTGGAACGGTATTGGCTGGCATCGCATGCGTATGTTTTCTGCTTTGCCTCATTCATGTGAGGTGGTGCTAAGATTATCATGGAAAAGTGGGCCCTCTTTGGGCAAAAAAGCGCCCAAGGCCAGGCAATCGGAGGCTGTCATATTGGGCTTTCACGTACCACGTATGTGCACCTGATGAGACAAACAACTGTCGCTCTAATGACACACTATAGGGCTATTCGTGCGTTACTGCCAATGTCTTTGGGCCGCTGCTAATGATCATGGAGTATAGATATCGCTAGTGCCTGGGAAGCCCTCTTTGTCTATGACTCAATGTTATTCAGTCTCACAATGTTCAAAACATGGAAGAACCGAAATGAACTCACTCTCAATCGTTCCCAGAATACAATTGTATACATCTTTTTGAGAGATGGTAAGCTCGTTCTGACGACGGCCTTCGCAATAGGCGTCTGATTCCTTACAAAGGTGCGGTATATTTTGCGTGAGTACTCTAGACTAAGGGCGCACGGGAAAAAAATGAACCGTATATCCAGTGTCATGGTATTCGCCAACCTAGCGAATATATTGACATTCTATGTATGTACTTGCCATATTGATATATCTCTAGAGCTGATATCATCCCCAGTTTTGTGGCGTATGTCCATCCCTCTATAGCAAACCGTATTAATACTCCCTCACTAATTTCGCAGCCGTATATGAGCGGCGCATTATCTACGTTCGCAAGCGGGTTCATATTTGTTCTAGCTCTCTGTGATTCACTAGGCTGACGTTCTTCAGCATATCTGTCACGATGGTATCGCGCCTTATGTTCAACCTTCGTGAAAACGTCAACGCAGGGATGAATACGAAGACAGACATCATCAGTACTAGGATGGAATATATGTCGCCTTCCTTGGAGATTGAACTGGATACCATCTGTACTGTCGATATGCAACACAACATCCCATCTGTTCATAGTTTCAGACCCGTTGACGAGGATGACACCAATACAAATCGCGCCCCATCACTACCATTCTCACTGGCACATAGGCAAACGCTCACCACTGTATGATATTCGCAGAACTAGTTATATTTTTCGGATGCTAGTTTGCAAACTCCAATCTCCACTCGAGATATATTTGTATTACTACCTGTGGGTCTTACGACAACAGACTGCTGTCACGAAGGAAAGAAATCTCGGTCAATCATCTACTTCGGTGCGATAAGAATTGTGAGATATTAATAAGCTTCTGGCGTCACTGGCTTGACGCACACACGGTATCATTGGCGTTGTCAATATATCAAGCATCATCGCCGAAAGATAACAGTGTCTTGCTAGGCTTCTTTGGTTTCTTCCTTGACGAGGCTCCTAATTTATCTTCGGTGTCTGCGGGGACCTTGCGCTTGCCAAAAGAAGGTTTCGGTGTGCTTTTAGATGTCGAGAATGATAAAGCAGTCGTTTGCGTTCTGTTGTCATCTTTGTTAGCGGTGGGATCAGAAGTAACCCCAGTAGAGTCCTTTGGTGGGAGAGGTGGAAGCCCTTTCTCTAATGATTGGTGAGGCCAATGCAAGGAACCCCTTTTTATTAATAATTCTACCTTCGCGTCGAATGTTCTCCGCCTCATCAGCCGTGAGGTGCTTCCCTTTCTTAAGAACAACCACCTGTGGTTTTTCGTCTCCGTCATCTTCGTCTGCGCTTCCTGGATCATCGTCCGGTCGTGTGGGAATAGAAGGTCGCCTAGGTATTGGTGGGCGACCAGAATCATCGTCTTCAAACTCGTCGGATTGGTCATCTGTGTCTGGCACACCAGCAATTCTATTCTTCAGTTTCTGAAGAAAAGCCGGCGTGTTTTGGCTGTAAGCCAGCCGAGACGAGAGCTGATGACGAGTCGGTTCCTTAGGAGGCATTAAAATATCGCGCCGCGGAGAGACAGGTTTCGACGTTTCTTAAGTCATGACGCTGGGAAGGATTGGTCAAACTAGTGGCAGTGCACATTACGGGTTTTGCCTAAAATGGTGACGACTTAAGCCAGTTGAGACTACTTCCCTGTCCCAATAAAACGGCCACGTTACCCCTACCGTGACCGTTACGCAAAGAACGAGGCTCTGGTGCTGCTGGTCATTTCCATAGCGGGAACCGAGCTTCCAGCGAAGCTCCAGCCGTCCTGCTTTCATGCGCGGTTCTTCGGTCGATGAAGAAACCCCGTTGCTGCTCACCTCAACTCCCAGGAGTTCGCCTATACCGTGGTCTCAATTCTCTATTGCATTGTGGATTCAATTTATTGAACCTTTAAGCACTCAGGTCATTTCCCCATTCGCACCACAGGTCAGCCAAGATTTTATCTGAAATGCACAAGCCTTGACCCGAGCAAATTTTCAATAAATGGTTTTCTAGCTCATTCGTGATATTGGAGTCACGCATGGAAATGATGCCCAGGTCGGGTACTATGTTGGAATTTTGGTTGGTCCACCCGCAAAAGCAGATGCTCAAGTCGTTGAAACTGCTTGCAATGACAGCATTCAGTCTTCTACATGGTGCAAACTATAACAGTACTTTACTGGAGTCGAGTCTCTGATCATCTTGGCCGGAAACCTGTACTCCTGACCGGATTATTCAGCGTGTCTTTTTTCATGTTTTGCTTTGGGTTCTCCAAAACTTTCTGGGGCCTCGTCATGAGGTATGTCTATTTTCCTTTCAGCAAACCTAGTTGAATGTCGTCTTCAGCCGTGCTTTTTACAGCGCTCTGGGTAAACAATTTTACATTATGAATCAAAATATCTTGCTAATATTCGCCTATATTCAGATGCGAATGTCGGGGTTATCAAAAGGTACTTGTGGAAGATATCTAGCAGTGTCCCGATGCGCTGATCTGCTTCTGTGTTTCTACACAGCATGATAGCTGAACTATCGGATGGCACGAATCTGGCACAGGTAGTTTCCAGATTTCTGAACGTGTCCGCTAACTTCTTGTTTATTAGATGGTTGCTTTTGTGCCAATCACATGGGCAACCGGAGGTACAGTAAGATACCTTCCATATACTTACTGTCTTCTGGATCATTCTGATGCTCATTTTATTTTCGCAGATAGGCCCATTTATTGGCGGCCTTCTATCTCATCCCGCCGAGCGCTTTCCCGGAGTTTTTGGCGACAATTTTTGGAGAACATATCCTTATCTTTTGCCCTGCATAGTTCCCTCTGTCTCTTCAGTACTTTGCTGGGTCATAGTTTATCTGTTTCTAAGAGAAACTGTGAAGAGTCCGAAGTCCCTTCGCTCATTGTGGCCCAGATGTGTCTCATGGAATACTGAATCAGCAGCCGGGGAGTCGGCACGGCCCCTGATGCACGTGTCCGAGGGGCCGAAATCTTTACGGGAACTCATGACTCGCAAAGTGTTGATCACAGCCACTAGCTACGGTTTACTAGCGCTCACAGACATTTCCTTACGTACCCTTCAACCTGTCATTTTTTCGACGCCTATCGCGCTAGGCGGCCTTGGATTAGCCCCATTGTCTATTGGGAAAGTGTTATCGACAATAGGATTCCTGAATGGCTTTGTCCAAATGTTCTTTTTCGCAAGGATCCATAATCACCTGGGATCTAAAAGAACATTCATGATAGGGCTCTTAATGACATTTCCCGTGATTATCGCTTTCCCTATAATGAATTGCGTAGCGAGAATCCATGGTGATGGACCATCCCTTTGGTCTATTCTTGCCCTACAAATTCTCTTTACTCCAGGAATCTCGTTTTCGTTTGGTATAACCCTTATCTTCTCATAAATCTCTAACTTATATAAGGTCTTGCATAGGTGCCGCACTGATTTTTGTTCAGGCTTCTTCTCCAAATAGGGCTTCGCTTGGCGCGACAAATGGTTTTTGCCAGGTGTGTATAACCAAAACCAAGCAGTGCGAACAAGAGAAATTGACGCGCTTCTAGATGACAATTAGTTTCACTAGGGCCATTGGACCAGCGCTATTCAATTCCTTGTTTGCGTACTCCATAGAGCATCGGTTTATGAATGGTTATCTCATTTATTACCTTCTGTCCTTCATCTTGTGCGGTGCTATCATTTCGGCTTCGCTAATTTCCGAATAGTGGATGGATATTCTAAGACTAACTGCAGTGTCATCGTTTCCTCGTTCAGTCGAATATAGGCTGAAAGCCAAAATCAGTTGTGAAGTGATTATGTGGATGGTCTTCAGGGGCGAATGGTGTGGAATTCCATAAATGGTGCTATTAACGACTACGAGCTCCACATGCGCTGAGTGCGATCTCTAGGCATGAGTAGGATGAGAATATTTTCCCTCACATCAGACGAAGGACATCATCCTTATCATGGGAAAGACGAGTACCCATTGTTCGACTTGGAAAGAGCCTGATTGTCCTGAGATCGATAACACCGGCTATGAGGTATAGAAAGGCTGTTCTCGAAGCTAACCTTGGCCAAGTGGAGCCATTCGCCCCAAGGTTGCGGCATGTGACCCAAACTAAGATGATTGCGTCGGAGTCAGTAAGTACTTACATACTTACCCATTTGAGCAGGTTCGGTCCAGTGACCGCGGATCAGGGTAGATCAAACGTACTTTCAGCTTTCCGGTCCGGAGACAGCTTGCGCGAAACCTCTTCAACTTTGACCCACTGGTTGCCCTTCTATCTTTTGCTTCGCTCAAATGGCGCTCGGTAAAGTATGCCGACCCCAAAATGTACATGACATCTTTTATGCGATAGATTAGTAAGAGAAGTTCCACTTTTCCCATAACGACGTTTAACCCCTCAGCCTCTTGACCTATCTACTTTCTTCATCATTTAAGGCGGTAAGTTAAGGCGGCAGACTTGACATACCATGTCCCGAAACCAGGCAGACGAGGAGACTCCTTTACTCCAGGAGCAACCAAAAAAGAGGACTAAGATCCCATGGGGACAGTTCACGATTGTCATGTTTCTTCAACTTACAGAACCGTTGACATCTCAGGTAATATACCCGTTCGCACCTCAGGCATGTGTATGACTTACTTCTGTGCAATTTGTTTCGCTGACAATTTCTACAGCTAATACGAGACGTTGGAATCACGAATGGGGATGAAACTCAAGTTGGATATTATGTTGGGCTCATGGTCTGTTCCTGTCGCTATGAAGATTAAGATATGGCTGATTCGTCTTACAGCAATCCCTATTCTTTTTGACACAAGCCATTACAGTGTTACATTGGAGTCGTATGTCAGATTTTATTGGACGTAAGCCAGTCCTCCTCATTGGTCTGCTTGGGCTATCTATTTCGATGTATTGTTTCGGACTTTCTCGTTCATTTTGGGGTTTGATTCTAAGGTTAGTCCGATACCATGTTCCATAACTACCAAGTTTTCTGATCGATCTCATGTAGTCGATGTCTCAATGGTGCTTTGAGTATGTATGATATCTTATCACCCTTGTGACTTCTTCAACATAAATCCTGTTAGATGGAAATACTGGCGTAATGAAAAGGTAAATGCGTTGATATTGATTTGAATTGTTCTTGGGCTTATATTTGATTTTTCAGTATCGTGGTCGAGCTAACGGACTCAACGAACATCGCGAGGGTGGGTTTGCGCTTGTTGACCTGCTTATCTATATCAACTCTTCCCTCAGGCGTATGCTTACCAACCTATCGCGTGGTCCACAGGTGGAACTGTAAGTTTCGAGTCTTTGGTGTTTGATGCTATCATTAACGAGAAGAGCGCAGCTTGGCCCTCTTATTGGTGGTTCTCTTGCACGACCCACCGAACGGTTTCCCAACCTGTTTGGCCATAACGAATTCCTCAAAAAGTATCCTTACTTTTTACCTTGCGCGGTTCCAGCAACATATGCAGCGATAGCCTGGCTCATTACCTTTTTCTTTCTCAAGGAAACCCTCAAATGTCCTGTTTCAATTTCTCAATTATTCAAATTTCGCAAGGATAAGGTTACTCTACCTGCCAAAGGTGCCGGATCGCAGGAGCCCCTCGACCTTCAAGGTCAAGATGTGCGTGATGAGGAGAAACCGCTTCCATTGCGTGATCTTCTTACTTCCCGAGTCTTACTCGCAGCTGGCAATTACGCGAGTCTATCCCTTGTGGATATATCACTCCGTGCAATTCAGCCTCTATTTCTATCGACTCCTGTTGCTTTCGGGGGTCTCGGACTATCTCCGCCTGTCATCGGTAAAATCCTTTCCGCATATGGCATCTGTAATGGAGCCTTTCAAGTATTATTCTTTCCAAGGATTCACGATTATTTCGGTTCCAAGAGAACTTTTGTCGTAGGAGTGACGTGTGCCTTCCCGTGCTTCATTGCCTTCCCCTTGATAAATGCAATGGCGAAGTCACAAGGCGTGACGACATCTGTCTATGCAGCCGTTGCTTCCCAAGCCTTACTTTCTATTGGACTGAATTTTTCGTATGGTCAGAAAATTGATGACATGTAGTATCATTTATGCTAACCACCTTCAGGAGCCATTTTCATATTCATTGCGGCGGCATCCCCAAACCGTGCATCTATTGGCGCTACAAACGGTCTGTGCCAGGTGCGTCGGGAATATATCCGAAAGAAACAATGAATTGTCCTAACTCAAATATAGATGACTGTCAGTTTGATGCGTGCAATTGGCCCGGCAGTGACAAACTCTCTCTTTTCTCTCTCTATTGGAAAGAACTACTTGGGCGGCTACCTCGTATATTACGTATTGATCGCGGTTGTGTGTGTTGCAATGTACATAGCATCGTTGCTTCCTCGGCAGTTGTGGAGTCGATAAACTCTGATAGACAGTTGATACTACACTCCCATAGCCCACATTGTAAAGATGCAGTGGCCCATCCAAACAAGACCAAATTTTGCAAGACTTGCCACGCTTCGCTTGTTCCCCGACTGTTGCTGGTCGATTGTTCCGTTCTTGTTGTCTTTCCCTTCGTTTTGTCTATCTACCATGAATTCATTCCAGGCTCTCATGGCACTAAGCCGCACTCAAACCAAGTTGGCAGCTGAGGATGTTCAGAATGCCCTCGCAGAGCGGACGCGTAGGGAGGAAGCAAAGCGAAGGAAGGCAGAGGAACTGGACAGGAAGGAGCAAGAGCTAGCGAGGAAGCGTCGACTGATGATCTTTGAAGAAGAGAAGAGAGAGAGAGAGCGTCAGTTGAAACGAGAACAGGAGCAAGCTGCTATTGAGGCGGAACGCCAAAAGCGAGCAGAAATCGAGCGCAATTCTTACCAGCATGGCCCCAAAAAGGCTAAAGCACTCTCTGATGGTTCTGCACCGAAATGGCCTTCTTCAACTTCGCAAGACCGAACGCGAGACGAAGTTCGGAAACGACGGTTACTAGATGATGATGACGATGACGGATCCGCCCCTGAGTTTCTGACCAGGGAAGAGAAACGCCAGAGAAAGCAACAGCAAGAGATGCGGAGGCTCTTCCACCCTACGAAGCGCTCGACTGGTTCCCATCTCAAGGCTGGCAGACGCCTACCCGGTGGTGCCGTCGATGTAATGACAGGGTCACAGTCTGCTTCCAGTTCTTCATCAGTGAAGTCTATTAGAGAGCGGCTGACCGCGATGCCCAACACCTTGACCAAGCTCAACACAGTCAAGCGCGATACTCGCACTATTGACGAAATTATGCAGGATCGTGCTAAATTACGAGAAGGTAAAACCCTTGAAGGAGATCAGGCGCGTGGCTTCGACAACTGGTTTACAGACAAGAAGGAGGCGAAGAAGATGGCGTCTACCTCAAACGCTCCATCTGGTGCGAATACGCCGTCTTCTCGTGAGTCTACCGACTTCTATTTCATGGTGACGTGATTAATTTCTAGTACCGTTCAAACAGGCCGCAGTACTACTCCTCAACAACCTATATCGTCGACAAAATCGACTACCTTTCCTAAGCAGACACCATCAAAGACTGCTGCATCCAAAGCAGCTGTGTCTTCTTCGAATGTCAAAACCTCTGCTGCGAATTCCAAACCCAATACTTCATCCATGAAGTCGAATCCCTTGAATACACCTAAAGTTTTCAATGGCGTTAGCAGTGGCAAACTAACCGCTCCCTCTGGGAAGAAACGTCCGCGTACCCCCAGTCTCTCTGAAGAATCAGATTCGGATTCTGCGCCACCTCCCAGAAGGCAGGCTGGCTCAGGATATAGTAATGCTATTTGGCAGATGTTTGGTAAGGACAGGGATCGTTATGTCAATCGGGATGTCTTCAGTGACGATGAGGATATGGAGGCAGACGCATCCGCTCTCGAGAGAGAAGAGTTGCGGAGGTATACCGTTATCATAATCTTCTACTCAGTTCGTCATGTTTTGACCTTTTTCTATTTGTAGTGCTCGTCTTGCGAAGAAGGAAGACCAGTTGGCGCTCGACCAAGAACGCCGTCATGAGGAGGAGAAGCGTAAACGCAAGAAAGAAAAGGAGAGGCAAGCCCGTGAATTGCGTGGTTGACGCTCTTTTCTGTCATACCCCCGAGTCCTTGAGTGATATCAAGTGATGTGCAGATCAGGACTTATTGTCCCATCGTTTTTCCTTACAAACAACGGGACCGGACGGATGAACATTATGGGCCCCGGTTTAGTACTATCTCAGTACCATGCAACTCTCCTATGTCCAAACTCGGACATAGCATACATTATTCATGTTCCTCTTCTCATACCTCAATTTTGCATAGATTATTGTATTGCCCATACAGATCTAATTGTATCGGGCTCCATTCATTGCATTGTATTATTGTAGTTGTGTACTCATCAGCATATGGTATTGTGGATCCCAGTTCGGATGATCTTTGTTGGTGTAATAGGATATGAGCTCGTAGATGTGCCATACTCAATGTGCGATAGGATTAGCGGAACTACTCTTTTGGTAAGGATAACAGATGACTTTTATGTGACTGTGTTCGAGCAACCAAAAATTTTGGAACCTATGAACAATAAAATTATGCCCTCTGCAAGGCTCGAACTTGCGACCTCAGGATTACATAATATATAAGAAACTATGTCATATTTCTATGAGACCTGCGCTCTAACCAACTGAGCCAAGAAGGCATGTAAAATAGAGATTCCGACCTATATTGGCGTCCTTAGAGAAGAATAGTCGAGGGAGATTTAACAAAGAAGAAAGCAAATTGACTCACTTCAAGAACAGACAGTCTTATGTGCATGACAAGTTCTATATTTTAGATGTTATGGCTAGAAAACAAAGACCTGCTGCTGCAAAGTATCTTTTAAAAATGAAATCTTATTTATCAATTATGTAGTACTAATTAATAGGATGAAATAGCATAACACCACCTCAAAATCATGAGATCACTGATGTAGTAGCCTAATTCTGCAGCTAAAGCTTTTGCTTTTCTTTCTATAGTGCTAATAATCATTAAATAGTTTAGTTTATCTTTATTAAGAAAAAATACATATAGCCATAAAATATAAAGTCAAGTGCTTTACATATATAGCCATCAATGCTGCATAGCATCTTCTGTACATTTTTACTTATCTCTTTCATTATCAAATATTGATTGCCATTATTAACAATAATCAGCACTTTTGTATGCCTTTTCTGCTATTAGATATTTTTGGCAATCCACTCTCACTATTAAATATGTGTCATCATTAATTTTAACAATTAACCTCACCATTTCACACCTTGCATGCTATTAGCTACTTTTAACATTATTTATTCCCACCATTAAATATGCATTGCTATTATTATTGACA
Source organism: Termitomyces heimii (assembly GCA_003313675.1). NCBI lineage: Eukaryota > Fungi > Basidiomycota > Agaricomycetes > Agaricales > Lyophyllaceae > Termitomyces > Termitomyces heimii. The sequence goes on from QLON01006306.1 coordinate 73,511, forward strand.
ACAATTTATGCCACTTCACATGCCTCCTGCCATTAGGTACTCTTAGCATAAAATTGGCTATTGTAAGGAAACTAGTTGAAATGTGATGTTACCATTTTCTACACATAACTATAAGTTAGAACCTGTTTATGGCCTAGCTATAGTGTGCAATAAAAAACTATTGAGGTTACATAATGTAACTTCAATAATATAAGTAAATTAAATAATAATTAT
>QLON01006307.1:0-11042 GCA_003313675.1 Termitomyces heimii
TTCGAATAATCGAAGTGCAATTGCCAAATGTCAGGTGTCAATAATAGTGTCCGCTGGCGCCCCTCATACGGTATACCCGTTACGCAGAGTGGACTAAGCTCTGGGCTGCCAGTCATTTCCGTAGCGGGGAACCAAACCGCTATAGTACACGTGATCTCTTCCAATACCAAAACCAGTCCTGTAGCAGGAGAGTTCCTCAGTCCAATTCATTTCGTACTAAGGTATGTCGCTACGATACATACTTTAGTCAAAAGAAACAATAAAATTTCGTTCTAAGCATTTACAGTTGCGCCGCATTGCAGACGCTAACATCAAGATATATACAACAATGCAGCATCATGATCTCACGGAGAACTGGAAAAGTACCACGGGGCCGGTGTAAAATATATGAAGTGTAGCCCTGTCGTACCTGATCCTGAGATGCTCCTGAGGCGTGACTAGTTGACAATGGAACATATTGAGAAAAGGCAAGGAGGAAGACAAGAGGCATGATATCACAGGATTACAAAGGAAGATCAGGATCGAGCATCGAGTTGATGTAAAAAAGGGTGCAAAGGAAGCGTGTCACCATGGGTAAAGGTCTTTGTGAAGAATGAATGACCATATTCGGTCCAATCAAAGGAAGAGCTTCGACATATGAGTTGCACTGAAAAACAGTGAAGTCTTGTCATGGTCGGCGTCAAAGTAACCACAACGAGGGTACCGGGTTTGGCAAGACTTGTAACATCCTCGGCTTTGAAAGAAATACGAGAGGCTTGTGACACGGTGCTATGAGAGAAGAGGCTGGAAGAGGAAGTGATGCAACAAACAAAGCTCATCAGCGTCTTCTTCCACCAACCAGCATTATGACAATCTAGCAGTGTGCCGCTGTCGAGCAACTTTGATTTACAGAGCGCAATCAAGAGCTGACAAGTGCGGTTTTGTCGGTGGCAATGGCATAATGTACTTGGCAGGTGTGGCTCTTTTAGAGGTGACCGAGGGGAACTGACCTTGCCTGTCATGTGTAGATGCTTCATTCAGTCCTGGTGCAGCTTCAAGTCGCATAATGCGATCCAATTACATGTGAGAGACTCGATATAACAAAGAGACTAGGTGTGTTTACACGGCCTTTTGTCTTTTGTATTTTAAAGTTTCGGGACAATCTCAAGCGATGGCACACCTGCCTTTTTGTCTTGTTCGGGCTAATAAAGGTCGGCTGTCTTGACAACAATACAGGTCCTTCACGACATTCGATACCACTTTTGTCCTACTTCCTATCACAGCCATGTTCATAACAAAGACCTAGGCAACGCATCATATATATGTCCCCTTGAAACACCTGTGAAGTGATTCATGTCGTTCTCCTCTACCCACCCCATGTAGAGTGCCTTTCTCACAAGATGAACGCAGGCTACTATTACTCCTCCCCACCTTACCAATATACACCGTATACATGCTATTATCCGAGTCCAAACGCAGATAACTCGGCTTCTTCGTGAGCATTACGCCATTTGAACCTTGTACTGTTGTCACATACGAAACAGGGCTCCTCCGCCTTATTCTGCCTACCCCGCCCAACCCTATGTTACCCTTCCACCAATGAAAGCCACGGTTGATCTTCCCTCGCTTCAGGTTCCGGTAGCTCCATATTATTGGGATCCGAACAAACCGTGTACCGAACCAATACCTCCCTCACCGACATCAGATAAATCTGACGACACGAACGAATCTGAGTGCAAGTGTCGACGCAATAAATCTGCTGTTCCGGACCAGTACCCATATCCGTCCCCATATCCATACCCAAATCCGTACCCATACCCGTACCCACACGAGAATCCAGAGAAGTGTAAACGCAAGGCTCAAACGTCGTCCGGGAAGGGTTCACCACCGAAGAAACGGAAGCCGCTGAAATCGTATGGAGCAGATTTACCTTTCGATTCACTCAATCTTGCTCCGCGTCCTGCTTATTGGAGGCCTGACTACGCTCCACCCCATTCTTCGCATTCCAAATCTGCAAAGCTCCGTCGATTTACTCTCAGAGGCAGATCCGCTGGTCAGCACACAATATTTACGGCGGGCAGTCACACAAATTACACCCTTCATTCGTTAATCCACTATGCCTCTTCTTCCACTCATCCAATTGCATATGACATTCGACAAGATCCACAAACAATCGACATTCAATATCTCAATCTTCCACGACATTCGAACGATGTTGATTTGTGTCAGGTGGCCACGGTACCACCCATGCATGAGTTACATTTATACCATCACAAGTTGCCGTGGACAATAATTGTCCGAGCAACACAGACTAATGGAATCACTATTGGTGACATTTTCGACCAGATTTACGAAAGTCTCTCCACCAGAGTCACTCGGCAAGAGTTTTATAATGTCACATTGAGTCCTTCCGATCGTGAGGTGATGACGACGGCATTTTACTACAGAGGAGGTTTGGAGACAGGGGATGGTGTACTGCGTATGGATTTCCTTGGATTTGATGTGGTATTCCAGGGACTGGTGAAGGGAAAGAACGGGCTCTTGGAAATCAAGACTGGTCCAGCAACGACGCCTTAAGATCAAGTTCTCGCGTGCTTTCGATATTCTGTTCGCATACGTGATAATTTATGTAGAATGTTAGAAAAGATATTACCACTATGCTTGTTTTGTACGCCACGATTTTACTAATACTTGACACCTGTCTTCTGCCTCCATAATATAATTCATCTACAACGGCAATGTTTGACGAGACTGAGCTGACATAGAAGCAGCCAAGAAATGACAAGAAACACACAATCACGCCTTTTGTTCCCTCCAGCTCCCATCTCGAGAATCCTCCACCAAAAAATCATACCAAAACATTGCGATAGGAACTGTTGATAGATGCCACAAAGCATGAGCATCAATAACCCTGCCCCATGGCGGAAAATCGAAAAGTTCCAATGCTGTTGCAGCTGTTGTAAGAGCCACAAACAAAGCCGCTTTATACGCATAGTCAGGCCGATAAGATTTGGACTGAGTGGGGAACCTTTGTAAAGCTGATATCGGAAGAGCATACAAAAACCACAGCGCATTATGTCCGAGACCGACTAGAAGGTTGAATGTCATATTGTAGGTGTAGTCAAAGCGCGGAAGAAGGGACAGGTACGAGACATGAGCCACGTAAGCAATGATACACAGTAGAGACCAAGTCTTGTATAGCAACCGGGTACTTTGTGAGGTGGAACGAGACTGGCGTGGATAGAGGTGGAACAATCGAACGACAGTGTAAAAAAGGGCATAAAGGATGGCAAGTGCAGCAGAGAAGTAATCCAATTTTTCCGTAACCGGGAGGTCTGTATGTGCTCGGGATGAGATAAGCTTACCATCTGAGCCTAAAGTGAACTCGCCTCGGGTATGGAATACGGACGACCAGATCCACGCATTGATACTCGCAAACGACCATAGCAGATAGTACCTTCGCATATAATGAATTTTTGGTATCTGCCTTTGAACTTTCAACGCGCCTTGGGCGTGAGCCCAGAGGTTCAAGAGGGAAAACGCGACCGAAGCTGGTTCCTGCATGCCAGCAAAGCGCCAGAACGGCCACTTTCCATAGTATTGATGCACAGGTGTCTCCTGCTGTATATCGCGAGTTGTTATCTCATGCATACATGAGTATTTACAATCGTCCTCGCACGTCCATCCTGTGAGTTGCAAGGCCAGGGGTAAAGGAAACTCGGTATGGGTGGTTGCTTGGCAATGGTTTGCGGAGCAAGAACTGACACATTGTTGAAATTCGGGTGCCCTGTCCCCAGAAGACGCTAATACGGTCGCGCAGAAAGTTGTTATGAGCAAAGAATGCCCATTCGTGAGCATCGATAATGGAGGTCTGTAGCTAGATTGTGCATGTTCTGAATTACAAACTTTATACCAAACATTCATTGACGGTCCTGGTCAGTTTTGCCTCTAAAGGCAGCAATCTACTTATATCTTGGATATTTTGTTAATACTGGTAAGTACACGCATGTTGAATGAAGGCACAGGCCTGACCAGCGTTGAAAGTACTACTCAACATACGGTTTGGGTCCTTCAGGGACATTTCTTGAACCGACTGGTACTCTAGGTATCGCATTGCAACATGGCTCGAACCTTCCAATCCACGACTTTCTCATCATCCCCCTACTTTTTTGACCGCGGTGCGCATGGGACTGCCAAACCCATAACAGAGCGTATCAATGTAAGTCTTGAGCTCGAGTACGTCGGATATTATTGAAGCCCAAGTCAAGCCTCATTCTCGACCAATCGTCTCGTATTATTCACCAAAAGGAGTCGGACAACACCATTACGGAGTATGAATTCTCAAGAAAGCATCTTGTCGCCTGCGTCTTATCTCATTCTAGGAACGACATCCCATGAAGCCCCACCGCTTGACGCTGACCAACGCTCTTGTCATGGGCTACGGCCTTGACAAACAAATTCACAACATATATGACCCCAGACCCGCGACGCAGGCTGAACTAGAAGCGTACCATGATCACGACTACATTGATTTTCTCTCAAAGTAAGCAGGCAAACCATTACGAGTCGACAGCCTTCTAATTCTCGGTAGAGTCACCCCGGGAAATCAAGCACAGATGAGACAAATGATTGATGTTTTCAATTGCGTCGAGGATTGCCCTATATTTTCTGATATGTTTGATTTCTGTCGCATGTACGCTGGAGCATCCCTTGCTGGGGCTCGAAAACTATGTGCTGGTACCACTGACATTGCTATCAATTGGTCTGGCGGTCTACATCATGCGAAACGCGGGGAGGCTAGCGGTTTTTGCTACGTTAATGATATTGTGCTCGCCATTCTTGAGTTACTTAGGTCCGTTCTCTGCCATAATGACTGACACTTCTCATTCGTTGATCCATGTATCTAATAGATACCATCCACGCGTTTTGTATATCGACATCGATATCCATCATGGCGATGGTGTCGAGCTTGCTTTCTATCATAGTAATCGCGTCATGACGGTCTCCTTCCATAAGTACACTGGCGACTTTTTCCCTGGCACTGGAAAGCTCGATGATAATGGCAACGGATCCGGGAAACACTTCTGTCTGAATGTGCCTTTACAAGATGGCATCGACGATGACATGTATCTCTCCATTTTCAAGACTGTGATTGATGACACTGTTACTGCCTTCCGTCCTTCTGCCATTGTACTTCAATGTGGTGCTGACTCTCTAGGGTGCGATCGTCTTGGTGCCTTCAATCTCTCAATAGCTGCACACGGAGAATGCGTGAACTTCGTCCGAAAATACAATGTTCCCTTACTTGTCCTTGGTGGGGGTGGCTACACAATAAAAAACGTCAGTCGATGCTGGACATACGAAACCGCAGTATTAGTAGGTGCTACGATACCAGACGAACTTCCTGCTACAGTCTATGACTCCTTCTTTGAGGATTCACATTGGAAACTCCATCCACCACTTACTGGCAAAGTGGACAATCAGAACTCCGTGGCATCTCTTCAGCGGATAACAACGAGCATACGACACAAACTGCGGTATTTGCAAGGTGCTCCTAGCGTTGCGATGCAGGAGATACCTCCGGACTTGCAGGGGTTAATGGGCGATGAGGAAAAGAACGCCGAAGAGAGAGATGAAGAGTCTAAAGGGACAGGAAAAGCAGGAGAAGTCAGGGTGGACACAAGCAACGCGAGGAATGAGTTCTTTGACGGGGACAATGACGTGGATCGTGATGATGAAGATACACCGCCTACTCCCAATGTGCGAGGGAGGGGAGCCTCTCGTAGAGGTGGGCGAGGTGGACGACGTGGAAGAGGGCGCGGACGCGGCAGAGGAGCTGCGACGACAAATGTTACCACGCGAGAAAATGGTGATGAAGATACGGAGGAAGCAACTGTGCTTCCGTCACGACGAGGAAGAGGAAGAGGAAGGGGTCGCGGTCGCGGGAGAGGTAAGGCTGTGGACAAGGACAAGGACAAAGAAAATAGCAATCCTGCCGTGCATTCTGGTTCCGTAACCCCAATGGATGTTGACGTCGATGTATGAGCAGTCTGATAATGACAGCGCTCACTTGATCTGACTTCATCACAGGACTGAACCTGACCAGAGAATATACAAATGATTTATTGTGAAGGGTGCATCAATGCACAGGGGCACAGCTAATAGCTTATATGGTGTCTATAGCGCGAGCAACAGTGTGCTGGTTTTACGAGAGACCCGTATCATCGAACCCCGAGGGATTTGGACTGTCTTTCTCCAAGTGTACGCCACTCCCTGGACTTACTATTTTCAAGTACCGGTCGGCCTCAGTCATCTGCAGAGCGCTAGGAGTGTTTCCAAGGGACATATGATGGGACTTATCCGCCAGTGAGATACATCAGAGCTATTAACGACACCACATGCGAAATCAGTAACACATGGGTCTGGTTTCATGTCTCCGAATGAGTTTGGCTCACAACGCGGACGAGAACAAAGCAATCCTAGAGTTTTTCTCGAGGTTTCGGGTTTCTCCTACACCTGAGGTGTCCAAATGGGGTCTACTGTGGGGACATAAGGAGACAAGGTTCCCGGGTTGGCAGTTCAAAATACAAAGTCTCGTCGGGCCTTGCTGTCGAATTACACTATCCAAACTCTTCGGCTGCTTTGAGTAAATTTACAATCCAGAGTATATCATATGGAATTGAGCATGGCATCCAACAGACCCAGCGCCTGTGCAGTGAGCTGCACGTTCCGCAGGATCTACAGTATGTCATCACCTGCATTCATGAATCTCAAGGAAAGAGTACAGGACGAAGATGAGAGTATTGAACTTGATTGTTCAGAAATAGGGAGCCGCTTGAATTCCTTGATGCTGAATCTTGACTCAAGTATCACAAATTAATCGTGACATCGACGACGAAACTCAGTATCGATCCTTTCCCAGCTTATTCAGAGGTGTATCCTTGTGTATACCCATTACACTATTCCTGCATTGAAAGGCTTGCTTTCATTGACTATATCAGACACTCCGAGGGGTGACCAATGTCGTCCAGTGATGAGCCCTTTCGAATGATTGATGACATGGACAACGTGTTAGATTGTGTTGACGTAAATTAACAAGCTTAGAAGTTGAGGTGTTGCCTCATTACATGATCACGCGGTTCTCAGGGATAGTTTCGATAAGTGTACCGAGCTGCCCAAATTGATCTCGTGAGAACGGTTCCCGGTCCGGTCAGACGTCAACAAACAAACAAGAACGACGAAGACTTTTTCTCCGTCAAGCATTCGAAAGGGCTCGAACAGCCTGTCTTCAACGTTTGCGTTTGTCAGAGATAAGGTTACTATGTCGGTAACTGTAAATGTTCCCAACGTCAAGGTTAGATTTAGCTTCATCGTGGCCCGCGCGAGCGTTTCCATGATCCTTACTATACAGTGTTCTGTAGGGGAAGACGAGAGCAAAACAAAGATATCTTAAACGTAAAAAAGAACGCAGAAAGCTCAAGAGTAAAACGTCCAGAGCAGTTGAAAACGTCCCTGCAGCAGAGGAAGCAGCAGAGGAAGCAGCAGAGGAAGCAGGCGACGATGACGACACGGCAGACGAGGACTATATTTCAGATGTGAATGACGACCTCATCGTCGAGGTGAAAAGAGATGCAGAAGAAACGTCGAGGCGACCCAGCAAGCGGAGGAGAGTTGGAGAAGAGGTAGAAACTGTCGGAATGCTTGACGCTCAGAAAACCACACCAGCAGAGCCAAAAATATCCACAGACACCCCTTTGGAAGCGCCTCATCCACCCCCAGGGATTCTCCCCTCATTTCCACTCCCTTCCCTTCCCAATGCCCCCTCCAAATCTGTTCTCGCTCTACAAGGCCTCGACCAAGCTCTAGTTGACGCCGCACTTGTCGATCCTACGACATTACTGTCCATACCAGACGGATCAAAAGATGGTGGTACACACTTGAGCGAAAGAATGAGAAAACGGTTACAAGACCTGGGAATTACAGAGTTGTTTGCTGGTATGTCCCGATTAGATGTTATATATTTTCCTATTTTATATCCCTTACTTCCAGTTCAAACACGTCTTCTTCCATTTTTACTCCCACGAGACACTTCTCAAAGGTCCCTCTATCAACCCTATAATCCTCCGCGGGATGTCTGCGTGTCCGCTCCTACTGGTAGTGGGAAAACACTGGCGTATGTCCTGCCTATTATCGAGGTAACGATCTCTTTATACCAATACATCGTCTTTTGACGTGAGACAGATTTTGTCAACTCGAATAGTCACTCGATTACGTGCTTTAGTTGTTCTTCCCACTCGCGATCTCGTCATGCAAGTACGTGAGACTTTTGAGGCGCTTAGCAGAGGCAGGGCTCTTCAGGTCCACATCTACCTACTTTCTTTAGGTTTCCGTCTGATCTCTATATTCAGATTGGTATCGCAACTGGACAGCAGTCTTTCTCTCATGAACAGTCTCAGCTCATAGCAGATAGATCATCAAAGTGAGTGTGCATCAATGGACACATCTACGTTTCGAGCTAAGGGACACTAGTTTAAAAGGCGGTTCTAGCAAAGTTGACATATTAATCTGCACACCTGGAAGATTGATGGACCATCTCCATGAGACACCAAACTTTTCCTTACAGCATCTGCGCTTTCTTGTTGAGTCATCTGTGTTACAGAAATGTTTCATCTTTCATATCTTTGATATCATATAGGTCATCGACGAAGCTGACCGTCTGCTTGCACAGTCATTCCAAGATTGGCTGGCTCAGGTCCTAGCAGCCACGCGTCCATCAACGCGAACCGAGGATCTTCCATCGCCCGGTTCGTCGATACTACCGGTGGATGCGGTTGCACCAGCGTTTTTGCATAATCTTCCATATCCAGATATTCCTGTCTTTCCAACAGAACCAAAAGCCACTTCATGCCAGAAACTGTTATTTTCTGCCACGCTCACTCGTGATCCTGGTAAGATCGCAGCCCTAGGTCTGCGAGACCCCAAGTACTTTATTGTACAAGAGAGTAAGAAAGAGGGAGTCCTTGATGTAGTTATGGAAAAGTTTTCAGTGCCTGCAACCTTAACAGTAAATTTGGTTTTTTGCTGCCCACGATGGTGCTGACATGGCGAAAAGGAACACATGGTCGTGTGTACATCATCACAGAAACCTTTGATTTTCTTCCATCTCGTGCACTCGCACTCAGTCGTCAATGCTTTGGTTTTCACAAAATCTGCTGAATCTACCTCTCGACTCGTACAACTCTTCGACTTCTTTGAGAAAGCGAGAGCACGAAGCGCCATGGCAGGCGCAATCAAGGAGACGGTTGTTCGCGCTTATTCAAGTGATCTTCCGGCAAGTGAACGGAAGACCATACTGGAGAAGTTCAAGTCACAGGAAATCCAAATGTATGTCACTTCTCACTTCTCTCACTTCCCTGTGAACTCTGACTCACGCACACAATGCTTTGATAGCTTGGTTTGTTCCGATCTCATTTCTCGAGGAATAGACATCAGTCATGTCTCCCATGTTGTAAGTTATGATGTACCCATTGATATGCGTAAATATGTCCATCGTGTTGGACGGACCGCCCGTGCAGGACGAACAGGAGACGCTTGGACTTTGGTGGAAGAACAGGAGGTAAGTTGGCAGTTGAGGGCAGTTACAGATTGCTAAAGGTGATGCCGTTTAGGCCCGATATTTCAAGAGCATTCTAAGAGAAGCGGATCACCTAGACAGGGTTAAGAGACTGCGGGTGGGGGAAAAAGATCTTGCGCCCCTAATTCCAGCTTACGAAGTCTGTCCAAAAACTAATATCACATCTGGCATGTCTGACTTTCCTTACAGATAGCACTGGAACAGTTAAAACAGGCGTACGCAAAATAGCAATTGCCGTCTTTGTAATACATAAGAGTCCCGAGTAATTGAAGATTCAGGCCATCCAGATATAGACGACAATGGGAATCAATGTACCTCATCCAAGCAATCCCTTAACGTATTGTAACAATTCCTTACCCTAAAAATATTGTCAGTTTTCATTCGGGGATATACTATATCATCTAGAGATTCCACGTACTCCACGTTTTTTTACGCCTGCTATCATAGCCTTGACACCATCGACCTCCATAGGTTCATCAGATGTAGTAAGATCGCCTGTAAGCCGATCCACAAAGTCAAGCCCGAGCGTTTTCCTCTGCACAGCTCCATAACGCAAAACAACAGTAAGCACTGCACGCCAACCCTCCACGGACGTACTCTGGGTATCGACCGAGGAAATGGAATTAGACCGTCGGAGAGGTGTTGATGATGCAGTCACAGATGCTACAGAACCGGAAGTGATGGGTACCGGGAACGTTGGGACTAATGTCGAACGCACAACGTAAGGACAGTATGCACGGTGTTCCTTTAGAACATCAAAGTGGCGTTGGGTATTGAGTTCCTTTGATAAGTTGGTGGGAACAGACGTGCGATTGGGGGCTGACTCCGCGGCGTCAGCGTCATCGGTTGATTCACAACGTGATTCAGCGGTGTTTTTAGACGGCGCAGGACTAAACGCCCACAGCCCGATACGGCGCTGACAAAGGGTGCAATGTAAAGTAGGATCACGCTTTACGCTAACACTTGACGGCATGCGGAATGTAAATTGAGCACTAGGTGTAGACGAGGGTGTTCTGGGTGCCCCTTGCCGCACAGAAGAGGAGACAGAAGATAAGGATGGCATCCGCCGCAGAGAAGACGATTGTGAGAGTGACGGTGAGCGAGGAGTAGATGTGTAAAGTGAATTGGACCGTGTCAACAATGACCGTTGGGTTGCGTCCGGAGACGGGGTAGGAACAAGACTCCAGCCGAACAGAGAAGTTACGATCGCTTCATCGGAAGGTACGGGAGTTCCACCAATGGTACTAGAGAATACACCGTCGTCTTCTCGATTGGGGGAAGTTGTCTTTGGGTTTGAAGGTAATGATTGCGTGTCTGGTGAAGGCGCTGTCACGGTCGACAGGGTGGATCGAAGGGAGGTGATTTGCTTGGATGTCTACCGTCGATGTTAAGATACACAAGGAACCAGCACGGAGTAGATAACTATACC
>QLON01006314.1:0-13362 GCA_003313675.1 Termitomyces heimii
GATTGTTAACAAGCATTAGAGTCTAATAGCACTGTAACATAATAAGCTATCCATGCATATGTTGAGTATTTATAGTCTAATGAGGACTACCTCAGCATACATGATCTTACTATAAATTTTCACCCTTCTAGTGTTGTTATCTTCTTCATTCTGAAATTTAACAGTAAGTATATATTCTTTATATTACACAATGATAATTTATTTTGAAGTTCAATGATACTAGCATACTTAGTATCTATTTGTAGCTGCTATGTATAACTTGCTGCAATAAATTATAGGCCCTAGCTCTCATAGACTAATACTAAAGATTGAATTGGAATTGAATACTGCTCTATATATAAATGTAGTAGTACTACATAATTCCCATTTCTTATTTGCTCAATAATTGCACAACTTCTCACATGCACATTATAATTGATCTCCTTATCTAATATGGATAACACCAATTATACAATGCAATCACTAATGGAGAAGCTTAGCATCATTAAATATGCAAAGTGGGAAAAGGCTATATTTGGCCATTTAGTATTAGTGAAAGGAGTATGGAATGTAACAGATGAAGAAATCATACATCTTCTTGAATCTACTAATCCTACTTCAATTGCAGCCTGGAACTTATACCTTCTGAGAAGTGACTGTGCAGCTAATGAAATATATCAATAGTTAGATGAAGAAGATTCACATCAATAGTATACAAGATAAGCCATCACTTATATAGACTAAGCTCTATAAGGTCCACTCAAAGTTAGTGTCAAATGCATGTTTTAATTTATTGAGTAATCTCTTCAATATATAATTGCATGATGGCAAGACTCTAGCCCAGCTATGCACATGAGTAAAAGATACAATGCAATGCATTCATTCTCTTTGACTATCATTGGGCTTCAAATTAAATAAAATAGTTAGATTAGGGTATATTCTAGAAATGCTCAATGATAAGCTGTGCTCTATAGCTATATTGCAAGTCCTTCTGCATAATGAGTATATGTCATTTATTTTATTAGTCTTGATGCTCAATTCTTTGACAAATGATGCCATGGAAAAAGCATTTTAAATAGAGAAAGTGCAATACACAGCTGCTACTGAAGAGACTGCTGCAGCAGCTGCAGCCCAAGTGATCAAGTGCTATTTATATGATGGCAAACACAAGATTGTTGATTGCTCTGTTCTTCAAACTGCACACATGCACATTAGAAGAATAATAATATCTCTAAATTTAAAAAGAGAGGAGGCCACAGAAGAAATGCTGCTGCTAAAATTATAAATATGCCAAAGATTGAGGAAGGCTATGATGGCCCTGCTATCAAGGCTAAAGCTGCAGTTTATAGATCTTCTTTGTTAGCTGCTGTCTCTTCTAATAACATGTGAAACATAGACTTGGGCACTATGAGTTCTATGATTCTACATTATAAATAATTTTTGCCAAATTCCTTCAAATCTTTTAGAGTACCAATATGCCTTGCCAATAATATAACAGTGTACTTGGCAGAGAAGGGATCAATTAGGTTCAGACCACAAGGAAGAGACTGAGATGGAAGATCTCTCAATAACATTGTTTTTACTAATATTTTATTTGTACCTAAATTAACTAACAATCTGCTATCAATTACTACACTTACTGTATATTATGGTTTTGTCATGACTTTCTATGAATGCAAAGTACTATTTTCTATCAATGATGAACTAGTATTTACTGCAACTATTAACAAGACTTTGACATTATTCTTGAATGGAGAAATTCTTGTTTTATCACTAATCCACACTGCAAATGTATCCTATGTTGGGCTGACATCTTTTACTAAGATTGATAGGTTCCTCTTAAATTAGAGAATGTGCCACTTTGGAGTGAATAGGCTAGAACAACTAATAAAAGAAGGCCTTATGCATGATTTAAAAATATCATCTGATACACTATTATCATGCATATGTGAACTATGCCTTCAAGAGAAGTAGCACTGTGTGTCATTTCCACATGCTGCTAATAGAGCACCAGAAATACTTGGAAGAGTGTTCAATAATATACATGGTCTGATGCAAGTTGGAGGTCATCAATTAAATCATAAGTGGTGAATTACATTTATTAACAATAGTACAAGATGAATAGAAGTATATAATATATATTAAAAAAGTGATGCATTGGATGCTTTTAAAACTTACAAGGCTTAAATTAAGTGCCACATAGAAAAGGCAATTAAATGTATATATTTTGACAAAGGAGGAAAGTATATATCTCATAACTTCATAAACTACTGCAAGTTAAAAGGAATATGCATTAAATTTATAAATACTACTATGCCTCAGTAAAATGGAGTAGCTAGACAAATAAATAGGACTATTGAGGAAAGCATTACATCTATGCTATCAAAAGTGAACTTGCCACTAAGTTTCTGAATATATATACTGAATATATACTAATATATTTACAATTATTGCCCTACATTAGCTCTGCCATATAATATGATGCTATTCAAAGCATATAAAGGCAAGAAGCTATGCATTGGATATCTGCATGTATTTGGCTGTGCTATATATATATTGGTTAGTTAGGAAAAGAGGCAAGGACTTGATAAATCCTTACTATTTAGGATGTTTTCAAAACCAAGCAAATTATTATGTTCAAAGATATTGTATTTAATGAATTGTGCTTCTCTGGCCTCTCATCCACCAATGCTCCTCAACTACTGCTCCATGTATTTAATCAACTGTTTATTCTGCAATATGATACAGCTCAGTATAACAATTACACTGTCTCTATATAAATAGATAATAAAAATGCTAGTGAGCCAGGAAAATGCACTAAGCCAGCATATAATATTGCCAACAAGTTTGATAATGATAATCCTTTAACACTCCTCAGTAGTGATGACAAAGCTGTGGAATTAGTAGAAGATGCTCTGAATTTAGTAGAAGTCAATCCAAGTTTGGTAAAAGCTCAATCTAATTACTAAACTCATCAATCTGCATAGTTACAATGTTAGATATGAGCCTTACCTCCATCATATGAATCAAGTCAATATATATGCATACCTACTCATGAACTAAGTATAGACTATTATGAAACTATATAGTGCCAAAATAACTGCAAATTGCCTCTAGTTCAAGAGCCTTTACCACTACCACCACCTTACTTATAAACTGCTAAATAATGCTGCACTAATATATTTGCTATTAATATAGGATAAAAAATGAGAATTTAGCAATTGCATTTAGTTTTAATGTGCTTACACAATAACAAACTGTGAAAACAAGAAGCTGCTGGAATCTGACATTAGTGCAAAAAAAGAAAATCAATAAGCTTCTATTAGCATTGAGCTAATTTAAATATAGAAGACTTAGAAAAGAAAAGCAAGGTATTATAACATGTCTGAGACCTTTAGCACTACTCCCCTACTATGGCACATAATCAACTACTGCAAAGTGCTTTTAACATTATAATTTAGTAACTTCTTTGTAAAAGCAAAATAATACTCCTCAAAAACTGAATAAGAAAGACCACACTACTTATGCATCTACTAAGAACATATTCAGACTCCTCTACTATATAATTTAGTGCTTAGCTATTTTTTTGATCTACTTATTTACCTCACTATACTTTATTAGAGTTTTATTATACTTAGCATATTATAGCAAATATGTAGTAATTGCAGTGTCACTTTGCATCCATAACATTTTTTTCACAACTTTTTATATATACATTGCAACTTTAGCAAATACTCAATAATTTAAAATCCACTGCAAGGGGCTTTTAAAATAAAATACTGCTAAAGACTAAGAACTAGCTTAGACTTTGTTTGCAGAGTTAATTAGCAGTTGTTTCAATATTACCTTTGATTATAGAAACTTATTCATCTAATTACTTGGCACTTTTGTAAATTTTAAAATTTATTTGATTTAATTCACTATTACTACCTAGATCATTTTAACAACAAATACTTGCTTAAAAACTTGAAAAAGCAATTACTAGAGAATTAATTGAGAAATTTATTACTACTAATAAACTAACTGCTTTTAATTCCAATATATACACTTCAATGCCAACATACTTATTGACTAGCTTGTAGTTGCTTACATCTAAGGAATATATGTTAAACTCTTTATGCCATCACATTTGCATTTGCCACACTTATCACTTTTAATGCTATAAGTATTAATAATAGAACTAATCATCATTAATTGCATGCAATTTGTAAAAACAACCTTTGAAGGCTGTGACTCAGTCACACAGCTAGCAGAGGGAGATTCAAAGATATATTAATAAAGGTAATATAAGTATAAATAATAAAGTACTAATCTGGTAGAGAAAAATTTAAAGAGAACAAGTCTAAGAAGCCACTCTGCCTATTGATGAAGAATATTCTGAGATTGAATCATATAACTATCTTACTGTGATGTTATAGTGCAATATAGTTATGGTTATGAGTCATGTCACAATAATATAATCACCAAGTTATAGAGCCATGTAAATTAAATTACTTTTTATTTTTCAGAGTTTAACAAAGACCTCAAGACCAAAAAGGAAGTTTGTTCTCATAGTTCAGCCAGTGAAAAGTTTGACAAAGATGGCAGAAAGCAAATAAATTAAAGTGAAAAAGCATGGAAATTTGAAAGAAACATAAGGTAAGGGATCTCTAAAAGAGTAGTTCTCTAATACTATTAAAAAATCACTTTTTAGCACTAAAATAAGACAAAACTTGAATTTGCAAACTGATGCAATTGTAAGGATGACCTCTAGAGGCTGTGGCTCAGTCACACAGCTGGTAGAGGGAAATCCAAAGTTATATTAATAAAGATAAGATAGATATAAATAATAAAGTGCTAATTTAGCAGAGAAAAATCTAAAGAGAATAAGTTTAAGGATTCACTCTGCCCATTGATAGAAAATATTCTGAGGTTAAGTCACATGACAGTCACATGTGACATTACACCATAATGTCATTAGTTACAGTCATAGTTACATCTCAGTGAAAATTGAATTACTTTTAACAAGGGCTCTGATGAAGCCCTTGTTAAAAGTAATATATTTTCCAGAGTCCTGGCAAAGGCTCCCAACCAATAAGGAAATTTATTTCCATGGTTCAGCCAGTGAGGAGTTTGATGAAGATAATTGAAAATAAGTGAATTAAAGTGAAAAGGCCTAAAAATTAGAAGAAAACATAGAGTAAAGAATCTTCAAATGGGTGGTTTCCTGATAGCAATATTTCAAAGGCCTAAAATATTTATTACAAGACTGTGGAATCACTAACTATAAATAAATGAAGAAGTACATAGTCTGCTAGATTTTATATACAGCCAAATCATGAATTGGTTTAAAGAAGTTTAATGTACTTTTAATAATGCTGAAGAGAAACTACTAATGATAGCATTTATACAAGGAAGGGAAAAAGGCTGTTATAGTTTACTCAGGAGCTAAAGAATCTATATGCTAGAAGCTTTTTTGACATACTACCATGGCTTTTAGGAAATATCAAAATAGTTATTACAGAATAGTAAGATTTATGAAAATAAAGAAAGACAACTTTTCTAACAAGGCATATCTCCATTGCTATAGTTAAAAATTTTGAGACAACTCAAAATTATACTATTCTAAACAAACAAGCTTTTGTCACTTTTATGAAAAAATAAGAGAATAGTATGATATACTTAAATAATATATTGCCAAGACAAGCTATAATAAAACAATAATAGTCAAATTATTCTTGGCACTAGCACTAATATTCCAAACTACAGAGATTTATATATATACTAAGCAAAGATTAATTAATAGCATTAACCAAATTCCAAACAGCAGAAAATGAGTATTCTTTCTTTAAATGCTAATATGAATGCTTTACAAGCAATGAAAGAGATAGCAATAGAGAGGATAACACTTTTATAAGAGAAGAGAATAGAAACTTTAAAGAAGAAAAAACTTTACATAATTAAGTCTTTGATAAAGTAAAGATTTGCTAACCAAAACAGGCACTAAAGAGGTACAAGTTGGTGAGTTTAGCCAGATCCATAACTACAACCAAACCATAAGCAAACTAGTCTTTAACATTAGCACTGCCACTTATATTGATTGTTAAACCTACTTTACCAATTAGTAAAACTTTTACAATGCTACAACCTCCTTGTCATCTGTTTTTATATATTTTTTCACACTATATACCACCTATTAACTATAAGCTAGGAGCATCTAAGAAGAAGCAGAAGGAACCTTTTTAACTTACAGTGCCAATTTTTGACATAGAAAAATTTAACACTATATTGGAGCAGGTCATAAAAACATTGATGATGCTATTATATTATAACCCCACCATACTTTCTTATATATGACTATATCAACTCCCACCTTTTTCCATTTCTAATACTCAACTATCACTGATCCAATTACCAAGATCATTAAATCCCCCTATAGCCACCACTTCTCAATGACTAGACTATGCCCAACTCCTTCAATATAGTTAGATTACTTCTAACACTATGCAAATGCTGCTTTACATAATTAATCTGCAAGTTCTGACTCCTATATAATCATTCTGCCACCTGATCTTGCCAATGCTTGATCTCCTCTATTGCACAATTACTCCTGAAGCTCAAGACACCCCACAAGTACTTAAGAAGGAGTCCAGTAATTAGTATGCTAGTCTTGATATTGCCAGTCTTTTCAGTCTCTCTTAATTTCATTCATTCTTTCTTCACTCTATTTCTCTACATCTCTATCTCCAAATCAATCTCTTTTATCTTCCTCAACTCTTCTCTATCTTTGCCTTGTTTTGTTTATTTCTCTCATTTTCATTTTTAGCTCCTCAAGTTTCTCTTCTACTCTATCTCTTTTCTTTAGACTTGACTCAGCTCCAATCTTCTAAATCTTTTCAGTTTCTTCCCTTCAGCTCCATGTTATTGTTTTACTTCCTCCTCTTTCTTTCACTTTATTTTGAGTCCATTCTTCTTTGTTTCCATCTTCCTCTTTTTTCTCCAGTTTAGTTCTACTTCCATTTCATTTGTTTACTTACACTCTCTGTTTTAACTCTGTATTCTCCATCTTAACTTTATTTCCCTACTACCTGTCACTAATTCCAGTTACACTACTCTTTCTTTCTGACTCTCTGACTCTATTCTTATTTTTCTGTATCCTCTATTTCTTTTTCATAAATCATTTCTCTTCTCTTCTTCTTACAACCTTTTAGCACTAATCTCCAGCATTAATCTTCAATCTCTGTGTGAGTCCCCCTTTTTGATGAGATCCAACTAGTAGGTTCCTGCTCAACAGAGTGAGCCTCCAGGTCAGCAGGACCTGACATATTGATAAGAGAATTATGCAGCATAGCACTCAATGTGTATAATCATATTTGAATGGCACTAACTCATTAATGTGTGGCAAATTTAGCAACAATAGATAAATACAATGATATGTTACTGGAAGTAGTGTTTACTTACCTCAAAAACCTTATATAGTTCAATCTACTTTAGGCACAGCTTCTGCACCCTATCATTTGGCAGATCCAAATTTTGCATCAACAAGTACACCAAGTCACCTTGCTTAAACACTGACTGAGGGTGAGTCATAATTATCAACTGGGACAATACGATGAATAAGTACTGTACTATAAATAAGATACTTACGAAGTCTATATAACTATATATACAGATCCCACCATGTGCGACACAATTTGACATAGGGTGAAGCAAAAATTTTCTTATCAGATATATCTTTGACGAAAGGCCCGCAACCAAGAAAGTGATGTCAGTTAAAATTTATTTGCTCTCCCTCTTTGTTTTTTATTTTTTCTTGAGAGACCAATGCATTCGAAGCAACAAACATACATGCCGACAATACTTCGGAAGTAGAGCAAAACAACAGGCAGCCTTATTATGTTGTTTAAAACCAGCTATCAAGAAGTAGAAGTACACCACCGCAGGCACTCGGAGAGTGTGGAAAAAGAATCTACAGTAAGAACCGGAAACAATGCATTCAAGAATCAAGATGCACTCACGTATCGCGATTACGAAATGCAGTTGAGTGGCATGTACGTATATATCCTAACATGTTTGAAAGGACAACAGCGACAACGGATACGCGGATAATTATCTGGGAAAAAGGAAAATCCGGGAGGGAAATCCTTGCTCTCTATGGATATCAGTAGACCGCGACCTCTTGACACGAACATTGCGCCATATTGATTATCAGCCCCTGGCTGGTGGGACACTTTACCGCTCAAAACGGTATCGTCGCTCAGGGGTTGACACTTCAATGTGCCGCCGCACTCCGAGCTCCAACGCGTAAGTGTACGGCCCCCGGCGGTTAGCCTTCACTGGCACGGCAACGCAACAGCAAGTATGTACGCAAACCCTTGACGAGAGGGAAACAAGCCATCTATGGAACCTGTCTAAACACAAATAAGTACGTTTGTCAATCGACACTCACAGATGGGAAAAGGGTCCGAGAGATGTGTCAAATCATTTTTTTACGTGCGGTATGGTTCGTGATCTCGCGACCCACCGGTCTACGCGACGCGTTTAATTCATGCTGACATAAGCTGAAGAATTCTCTCCATCAATATTCAGATCCATTTCCAAACGAGTTCACCGTCTCGTCTCTCGGGAAGATGAAAAACTGTCTCTCTTCGGCACTCGATTTCTGACGACATCTCGGGACTTTTTTTGTTCAGCTATGACATAGTGCATTTAGCCGGGAGGTTCCATTCTTTTCCGCTATTCATTCACATTCACCGAATGTATTGTCGCGGAGGGTTGACAAGGTGACACGCTCTAACTGGCGGGTTTGGGACGCGGAGGGAAGGCGCGAAGCCCACGCCAAGGGTGTTTAGTGCATTCTGGCCAAGATTTGCTCGTGGTTTTCCATGCCTGTCGCCATGCATCAAACTTCTCTTTGCTTCCTGGCGCTTCTCGTCCCTGAATTGTTTGGCGCGAATTAGCCCTTAGCCGTGGCGTACAATAGAGCCCTCTTTAATTGCGTTTGCATCCCCTCGCCCAATCGCAGATTCAGCCAGATTGTCGTGCTTTCCGTTGTCCTCCCGCCCCGCAATGAACGCCTCGCAGATTGTGTATGTGACGCCCTTTGCTTCTGTGAATCGGCTGCTGATGATGTTTTGCGTTCCTAGTGATCAACTTCCTGGAGAGATCGACGTGTATCCAATGTCGAGCATTGAGCTGTTTGAACGTTCATTCGTAAGTAAAACTCAGTTCTTCATCCACAACAAGTGAAAGACTAAACCATTTACAGTGTACGAACTTTTCATGCTGTAACATCCTCTTTCCCGATCTCCATGCGCTCCTGGATCACTACGACGCCACGACCGCGCACTCGCACGATTGTTTCTCCACCGCACTCACACCGCACTCAGTATCCTCCCCCTTGTCCTCCCCGCCCTCCTCCCCAAGCACACACAGCAGTACCCCCGCCGCGTCCCCTCCCCATCGCCGCCCCATACCTACAGCGCGCCCGCCCACAGCTGCCCATCTCACCCCGGGCCCCTCCAACCTCAACGTCAACCTTAATCTGAATATGAATCTAAGCTTAAGCCTAAGCCTGAGTCGAAACCCGACTATGTCCGATTGCAGCTTTGCCCCCGCCTCGACCCACGCCCCTGCGCTTATGTCGCACCCGTCGATTTACCACCCTGATGCCTACGCACTCGCGGACTACCCCACTTACGAGCACTGCTATGACACCGCGACCCGGTACCTCGCCAATGCACCCGCACCTGTGCCCGCGTACGCCGTGGAGTCCTCTGCGCAATCAAACGAGCCGAGCCCGTGTCAGGGTCCAGGTAGTGGTATTGGGATGGGTATCGGGTTGGGTGTGGATGCGGATGTGGATGTGGGTGTGGGTGTGGGTAGCGCTAAGATGGTCCGTCGTGGACGCCCGGCTACGTCGTCATCGTCGTTTTCTTCTTCGCTGTCCCAGTTTATGTCATCTTCATCGCCGGGACCAGCGAACCAGCATCGTAAGAAGAAGAAAGGGAAGGCTGATATCTGCGGTGGACAGTTGTCCGGGCCGAAGCGACGGAGTCGGAAAGCGTATTTTTGTCCTGTAGGTGTTTTTCCCCCTTTAATTTCTTTTCTTTTTTTCCCTTTTGTATAATTTCTTTTTGCGATGACAGTTCCATTTGCTATGTCCTGACGACAATTTATCTGAACTTGATCTCCAATAATATTGAATTGGAGCTGTTTTTTTGTTCGTTCAAACTCATCTTTATTTGATTTCCAGCATCATGCTTCATGTTCATTTCCAATTTTGATTTTGATTGATATTCATTTTCTAACTTTTCTCAAGTTATTTAATACTTACAACTTCCTCTGTAGACCCCAGGATGCTCAAAATCATACCTCAACCCAAACGGGCTCAAATACCACCAGGAGAAAGGCAAGTGCAAGATTGAGCTCCCGGTCGAACACTGCTCTCCAGCTATCGCTGCTGTCGAAGTGACTACTACGAGTACTAGTAAGAGTACAGACACAGTTCTAAAGTCCCCTTCTGCACCTGTGCCCGCACATGAGGCCCCTGCCCCTCCCTCAGCAGACGACGACCAATGCAATCATGAAATGGAGCATTGGCATCAGAAGCAGGAGCATTCATACATCTACCACCCCCAGCCGCGACACGCGGTCCTGCAGTGGCCGGTGGCGACTGATGAGGTGCCTCTTGTGGGGGAGCTCGATTCAGAATCGGAGGTGGGTAGGGAATTGGAGGTGGATATGTAATCCCGGGGTCGAGACGGCGATGGCGACGGTGATGACCAAGCGGATGGAGACGGCGAGGTGTGGTCTTGATTTTTTATTTTTATTTTATTTTATGTGTCGTGGAGATGGGTGTGGTGGTAGCCGATCGCTGCTTTCGGTAGTAATGTATGCTAGCTAGCTTTTCGTATTCTCAATGTGGTACGAAATTTTTAATGTTATTTTTCATGTTTGTACGATATTTCATACATAGTTTTGAGCGAAATCGAAAAGTACATGTATATCATGACAATATAGCGAGCTGAGAAGGTACTCTATGTAGCTCCAACCATGGAGTAGTATTCGTATAGGTGAATGTCGTTACAGGACTATATATAGCTCACGTTAGGTGCCCTTACAAAGGCATCTGTGGCAACGAATATCCTGCGGCCCGCGGTCCGCATCCCGAGTTCACCGTCTCCGGGTGTGTTATACTAATCAATCATACAATATCAATCATACATATGTGATCAACCTGTATCAACCTGTACGCGTGATTCCTTCGTTGCTTCTAGCGCACGCTTATCTTACAGCCTTAAGTATGTACCGTACGGGATGACGCGTCGAGTTTACCGTGGGTTAGATTGTATGTATTTTGCCGACGACGTCACCATTCTCGAGGAATTTCTGTTCCCCTCCTGAAGGGGGTTGATGTGGATTGGTTTGGTTTTCTAGCTAGCCTTTTTTGTCCGATGTCGCCATAGTCTGATCGAATGAATGAATGGTGGAATCTCGGTTCGGAGCGAATTTCATAAAACGATAGATCGGATGATTTACGCCGCCGGGAAGCCACGATACATGGCTTAGAGGCGGGGGTAAAGTATCTATAGAGCTCTACTCCTGTTGTGTGTAATGGTGCCCGGCGTAACGTGTGCTGGTATTTTCATACTGTATAGCAGAACTTTTACACGCAGATTTTTGTTTGGCATGTGTGGTTAGGCTAGGTCATGTCGCAACCCTACTGTAGGTGGGATTTTAGTTAGGTCGTGTTGGGGGATCCTTGTCCTGCTGTGTGTGGACCGATTTCTATCCCTCTGTCCTGTCGGTGGTTTGCGTACACGGGATGTCTTGACCTCCCGTATTCCTTGCCTTGCCATCTTGGGTTGTTTATTTAGTTCTGTCGATTCCTTCGTCCCTGTCCCCTTACTCCTCCGTGCCCGCTGTGGTAGGGGAGGAAGGGTCCCAGATGGAACGGATATACGAGGGATCAAGAACGAAATAAAATTTAATTTCATGACAGAAAGAAGTGAGAAAGAACGAAATAATCAGGGACTTTCACTAAAAAGGAAATTAATTTGGATGGAAGACGTTGACAAAAGAAACTTCAAATAATACGAATAGAGGATAAGGCAATTTGGTGTTGCAGATTGAGTTGTAGGATTGGAAAGCGACATTGTCTTGTACTGGGGAAAAATCGCACGATGGAAGGAGGGAAAATCAAAACAATGATCATGATTGTGGAACCAACCGCTGGTCTGTGTGTCCGGAAACGGAAACGGAAACGGTGATGCAATTAGAGAGTAATTACAAATAGGCTTGATTTCACTAATTTTGAAGCTATAATTACACTTCACAAACACTTTATCAAATTATAACAAGTAGTAATAGAAGTTATTGATTTTTACTTAATGCAGCCTTATTTACACCAAGGTTCTGTCATGGGACCAGTTTCTGGACCATGTCCAACTCTATTTCAAGCTTAGTCTGATGGTATCCCTATTTCTAGCAGATCTAACCAGCTGCTTGGCTCACCTTTTTCTTCTTACAATTTTTGGCAGAACTGCTTACAGTTTTCAGCAGAAGTTTATTTTTATTTAGACTTTTATTTTTTGATGATCAATCAAAGCAGCTTTGTCACATCTCATTTTTTTGAGACAGACATATCAATGGATGATGCAAATAGTCATGCATTAGGAGAAGCCAGATGCTTTTCAAGTATGTAGTGATATATGGAGTGATGTATAAATGCAACAGTAATAGGAGGAATAGATGCAATTTAAGTATGCAGTAATATATAATCAAACAATAAAGTGCAATAGTCTAAAGTTACAGAGTAAATTGCATTACCATTTGACTAAAACCATGCATATACTGCATTACACCAGACTGATGTAATGATTTTGATATGCATATTCTATTTTTGTGACTTTGAATTCTCTTGACTTGAGATATGTAAGTTTTTGTAGCCTCCTTGATCCTGCAACATTGGATTTCTTAGGTTGATTCATCTCATTAACAGGTTTGTAGAACACACTAATTCTTACAATATCTCCAATATATCTCGCCCTTGTTGTGCCGCATTGAGAATCGCAAGCATCAGCATTACAAAAAGTACAAGGAAGACCCTACTTGCCATTGTAATACACATTACCTGTGCATGCACGTTCTATGGATCCAACCTCTTGGCATGTTCAAGCGCCTCTTCAAAAATATCCTAAAATGCTAATTATTGACCCATCTTGCGCAACATGTCATGATTTTAGATCATACCTCAAATTGTCTGCACTACCGAGAATAGTTATAAGCAATGTCCTTGTTGCGGCATCTCCAACTGTCAACGGCATATGCGCATACACCAGCTTCATCAAAAGTGTCCAGAACAACTATCTCAATGACTGAGGCTAGATCATAGGCTTTTTC
>QLON01006320.1:0-13037 GCA_003313675.1 Termitomyces heimii
TACGACAATGGTGCATGTCGGGATTGAGACCCGGCTTGGCAGACTAGTCGCCAGGCGACACTCCAACAGTCGCTCATTACCAGAGAAAATATGTGGCGAGTTTATTCTAGGTGATAATCAACGATCTAAGGGTACGAGGGACATGCCAGCGTCTCCTCTACGAATCAAGCGTAAACAAACCGTGCTCTCGTACGCGTCTCCAGATGAAGACGCTCATCGTGTTGAACGGGTTATGGTAGGGCCTCTCGTGTCTTGGTAACTCCCTGGATTCGAAACTGTAGGTTTTGAAGGGTAGTTAGCCGGGGCTCCTAACCCTTTGTTCCGCCCCCCGAAACGTCCTAATGACGCTACCCAGTCGGAAATCAGCATGCGACGTTTTTTCGTGTCGTCGGCATTTCTGCGAGCGTTCTGGTGTTTGCTATTCCACGTCAGGAAACACAGTCAAAACCCGAGAGAAGAAAATCTACCTTTGTTGGGATAATTGCGATACTTGGTCCACGATACGCTTATGTGTAGCAGAGATTATGGTCCTATTGGTGTGACTATGATTCAGCAACAAGTTACGTCATGCTACTTGAGAGCCTACTTGACGGGGTGAACAATTACAGCGGCGACGTGTTTTTTGGGACTTTGGGAGGAGTTTTTGGACGGCATTGCTCGTTATCTGAAGAAGGATGCTGATTGACGAATCTTTATAGGCAGAACTGAATGTATATCAAATGGGCAGTGACGAAATACCAAACATATCATGATGCTCGTGTAATGAATGCATGGAGTACCGAGGCTATATCTTACAAGGGATTCGTATCTATCAGATTACCTCAAGTCTTACCTCTGAAACATGTGGGAGTTTTGTACAGGTCCTTAAATAATCAAGCGCTTGCGCGCCTTCTGATAATAGCTTCTGCCATGTAATGGGTCGACCTTATCCATACTCCCTTATTATATCTGTTTTCTTTATTTTCCATATTCTCATTTTCGTCTAAGTACTCCTTACCTCACATCCTATTTTCCTCCTTTCTTGTGCTATGTTGTTTTCAGCATATACATCGATCATGTATAAAAGCCCCGTATATTCGATAGAAATGTTGACTCGATTCTCGTTGGTTTTCCTCATTTATTCAAGTGTGATACCGACGTGGCTTCTGTGAACATGCGGTGTTGGAACCTTCTTGTTTTCACCCCTGGCATGTCAGTATGACATTCTTGATGGAACTTTAGGGCGGTTAACCAAACAGATTGTGTGTTGGAGATCTTGACTCGCGCATCACGGTTCACCACACGTAATCACACAGCTGCATATCCACAATGATGGGCCACCGCCCTTTCTAATATGACATCCCCCTCTATCTCTCTTTGACATTGTGGACAATGGCCTCCATTGTCCACTGTAGCATATATATATATTAGGCTCGCTGAATGAAACACCCTCAGTCGATTATAACGGACTGAGGGGTGAGTAGTTTACAAACTACTATACAAATATGTACTGACTGAACTGTAGAATAACATATCATTGTTCTATCTAGAACATACTTGGTCTGATTTCTAACATGGTGGATATTATCATGCCCCTGTCGCTCGGACCCCCTCGACGACGAAGGGACTCAGCAACAAGGCCCCATCTCAGCTCGGACCAAGTTGGTTCCGAGCTACTGGCGTATTTAGGAAAGCAGGCACGGGATGAACAAAATACCTATTCTGACGCGTGACACCGGCGTGATAACGAGCAGTTGGTCCCGTTGGTCCCAACCGCATACTCTGCGCAAGGTATATACACCTCTGAGTTTTGCATGATCTTGCACTCCATGGTATTTTCATGACAGGAAAAGAAAGGAGACTGCAGAGTAGGGGAGTATCAACAAACTCATGGGCACCGACTCCTCATTTGACTTTGTAACCATCGACAATGCTCTATCCTCTGAGAGCAACAGAACCTTTATCATTAGACATGGTAAGAGAGGAAGGTCTGGGCTTGATCTCTATTTCAAGGGGAATGAACAGCGAGCCAGATAGAGGGGACCGAGCAACAATTGGATCCTTCATTGAACTATCTTCCCCCTTGAATGCTCCTTGAGGAGAGAACTCCATGCCTCGTCTGTTTATACCAATTTCTGTAGATTCAGGAGGTGAGACCACCATTGACCTTCTTACCATACTGTTGGTGGCATGGAGAGTAAGAGTGCACAGTGGTGGATTATTGTCAGGATTTCATGGGACTCCCTGAGGCAGACCAGCTCCTTCTCCTGATCATGAACCTGTCTCTAAACACCCTCGTCAACAAAACCTATCTCTGGGTATGGTTGACACTGCTTTGCAAAAAGTGACCCCTGTCTTTCCTATTGGTTGGAACCTTGCATCCCTCTTGAACACTGCTCACATTTATGATGCCATAATTGCTTCTTGGATACAGTGAGGCTCAAGAGGTTACAATGGAAGCGAGACTTGCAAAGTGATTGATCAAATAAAAACATTGCAATTCGACCAGAGATTATGTAAATTGGCTGAAGCCGCTCTGCACGGATCTTTCATGACAATGAAACTTGGTACCTCGGCGGTTCTTTTGTACACGAACAGCGATCTCAACTACGGTGTAGTCACCTCCAGCCTCAATGATACCCTTCGCCCAAGGTTCGAACAACATTTCTCCGGTCGTCAATGGAATGTTCTTTGGTAAGACATAGATCGCGAAAGCATTGGTTTTCTCATGCCAAACTATGATAGGATACGTCGTCTCTATCCTGTAAGAATATTCCATTATGGTAGTAGATGTAAATAGTGACGCTCATCTTTCGCTAGGCTGTTGGGAATGTCCATCAATCAGGGATGGAGCTATCTCCGTAGAAATCATGACAAATGGCCTCTGCGTGTTTTTGTGCGTAATCTCCTCATCGTATTCTTTTACACGTCCCTTAACCAGTTATTGGTGCTGTCAGGTCGCACTGCTAACGTACCTGAGTACTCCAGGTCTGATTCAATAGCGAGTTTCTGACATTGCAGTAACTTGAAGTTCATTGGACATTGCGGATACCTGCTGTAGTACAGAAATCGTTCACCATTACCTGGTAAGTTGGCAGTCGACACTTGCTCTGTTGGCTACTCATCCTTTCCGTGATTGATCAGATATCTAACTTTGGTAATCACCAAGTTCTACACCAACGTTTCATGTGTGGAATTTACACCTTGCATCATCAAAAATGCTGACGTGACCAGCGTTATCTCTGTAGAATTCGCCATTTCTGGCGTGATTTTTTTTCTGTACGTTTATATGAAAAATCCTTGGAAGTGCTCTCTCATCCCCAACAGTGTTCATTTGTACTATGCAAGAACTCTTTATCTAGGTCTGTCTGTGCCAGTGTTGTTGCTCAATACAAGTGGCTCATTGAGAATGTAGTCTCTCGTGGTCTTTGGATTCCCGGTATTATTGTACGTGTGAAATTCTCTTTATTTTCTCATCTAGACAAGAGTGCCCATTGTGAATGGTTAGACCATTTTGAGCACTGTGATGACGGGTCAGTAGTGATCACCTAGGTTACCTAGCTAAAAAGAGTATTGATTTCGTGCACTTTGATATGTAGTTATCATGCTATGTGAGGAATACTTTTGTTCATGATGTCCTTACGTTCCGACGTCGCAAATATCCGCTAGATACCGCTACCAAAGGACAAACTTTGGGTTCTTCTAATCAAGACGTGGTAGCAAGGGTTTACTCTTAATCTTCCCCTGCCCCCGACTCAATTGAACCCTAGATTTACTTGACGATCTTCCACTTGCTCGCCGTTCTGGTCGACATCTTGATCACTCTAAGTATGACAATTACTTTTCGGAAAATGGAAAAATCATTTGTAACGTCATTATCTCTCCTGTTTCTTCTAAAATTATCCACTGATTACGCTTGACTAACAGTTCTCATTCGCTCCTTCATCGCCTTGTTGTCTATACAGCCTCTCGTGGAATTCTAATCACAGTTGCACAAATCGCGCATGTAACAATGAACCTTGTAAATCCAACTAACGTATTGTTCGGGTGAATTGATCACGTTTTCCTTCTTTATTTTCCTGTTTGAATCCTCTTTTGTTTTCCAGGATGGCGATTCATCTTACTCTTGGTAAACTATACGTTATTTCGACCTGTGCGTCTGCTCTTCTTCCTCAAGCGGGTTTCCTTTTGAAATTGTTTACTTTTAGTGGTGATGTATGGACGGGATATATCTTTGTATTGAAAGACGACATTGAACCTTGAACAGGCTCAACCACCGTAAATCGTTACAAACAGCCGATGTATCTGTGATCGATATATTGCAGTTCAACACCAACTCCGGTGCCAGCGGTACTGAAGATGCGGTATAAACTAACCTCAAGTGGGAGCCAGTTTTATCAGTTTCAGTTGTATATTAATTATGGCGTCTATTCAGGGAGAATTTTGTCGAAGAATGCTCCAATTGACCTCATCTATTATTCATCGTGTTGTCACCTCCTACGTACATTTAAAACATACTTACTAATAATGAGACTTGTATTATTAACATATGTCTTCCTTCGAGTGAATAGGGGTATATAATCACGCCTAGTATCCTGGAGTTCGATTCATCTTTGACCTTTGAACTCCAGGTATGTTAACCTGCTCATTATCTTAAATGTAAAGACTCAATAAATTGATCTTTGACCTTCGAACTCCAGGATCAATACATTTCGCGCTTGGTTCCGAGTGTTCCCAATATGTAAACTAAATAGAACTAATGACCCTTAAGTAACAATGCAGTTGTGGCGCCAATTCTGAAACAGTTTTTGACATACCAGCCTCGACTAAAGACGGATTAATAATTGACAGAAGTTTGCGACTCGTAAGAGCCAATGTGGACGCGAATTAAACCACGATAGCTTCCTCGACGGGACCTTGATTAACAAGGATGTGATTCTCCAATGCTCATAAAGGGTCCAAATTGTTTTTGTGATGACAGATAACAACATTCTCGCCCCTGAACCACCTCTCGTCGTCCTCAGTAGGTGAAGCTTTCTTGTTCCGGAAGACGAAGGAGTGTAAGCCGACTGTAAGTCGACCAAAAGGGCAATGCCCCCAACGTGCTCTCCAAGCGCACTTACAAGTGGGCTGTTCTGGTTTGTCAGGCTCAGGAATTTGTGAAGAAGGAACAGGTGACAGTTGCTGGTCGTGGGGAGGCCACCATAAGCAAGTCGAGTTTGGCATTGCCAACGTGCCAAGGTGGGGAATTGGGAGGGAATCAGGGCAGTACTAGTGAGGGGAAGGGTAAGAGAAAGGAAGCCCCTTTTTCCAAAGAGAAGGGGAAGGGGCATGCCAAGAAGGCTTGGCTGGTAGTGGACAACAAGGATGAGGGCAAGGGCAAGGGTGACTGTGATGTGGAAATGGAGGACCTCAAGCGCATGCTTCTGCTAGCCACCTCCCCCTGACAATTGGGAAGCCAGCCCTGCCAGCCCTGGTGGTACAATTGAAGTGCCACTAGGTTTGCCCATCTACTTGGTGGGTGAAGTTGAGAAGAAGGAGGCAGGAGCTGAGGAAGCAGAGGTTGCCGAGGCCAAGGTTGAGGAGGGAGGCAATGAGGACAAGAGGCAGCAGTAATGGGACTAGGTGCCATGGTGGGGTGTTACCAATATGCCTTCCAATTGGAATTGAAGGGTGAGGATACATTGGGCTGGGAACAGCAACCAGAGGTCAAAGTCTCTAATCATTCAGTGATAGATTGAAATTAGTCTTTTTAGATTGACCCCAATTGGACAGCCCCTCCTGAGCCTCATGTCACCAAAGATGCCTTTGAATAGTTGGACAAAGACCAGCTCTACCCAGTTGTAGCTTACTATCCAGCAAAGGACTTTGGAGAGAATGAGGTTTCAAGCAGCAGCAGCAATGCTGGTGACAATGGCAAGGGAGAGAGAGTTAGTTTGTGAGAAGCCTGATGCTGATGCAGATACAGTATGGCATTTTCAGCTGTAGCATCAACCTTCTCCACAAGTATGTTGAGGACTGTGATGATGTGCTTAAGTAGCAGGAAGAGAATGAGATCTGATCTGCAATTGCAATTTGCCTCCCAATGACAACTAGGTGCTAACAAAAGGTATGGTAAACAAAATGTATATAACAATTTCTTAGACTTAAGTAATTGTGTACAAATGAATCTTTTGCAACTTCTGCATCTGACATAGTAAGAAACTATCAGTAAGTAAAGAGTAATTGTAGAAAAGTAAAGTCTGGAGTGGACTTAGCAGCAAAGGGACTTGGGGAAAAATTTGAAGTCAAGAGGGGATCACTCAATAGATCAACATAGTGGCAACTCTTAGCAAGAGTTGTGCAATGCAAACACTATAATTCTCAAATTGCAAGGCAGATGGAAGATACTGGAGCTAGTATCTCAGAACTACTGGTAGCCTTAAACATCACAATATATTGGTTCCTACACTTCTACTTGTGACATCTGTCTTTAGACTAAGTCTCACCATCAATCTCTCATTGGACAGTCTCATACCTTGCCCATTCTTGCTAAACACTGGAGCATGGCCTCAGTAGACTTTATTGTCAAATTACCAGACTCTTATGGATCCAACACTATCATGGTAGTAGTAGATCTCTGTGGCAAGCATGCTCATTTCATTTCTATGCCATGGGTGCTGCTAACCTGAATTAAAAACATGTTTGGAAACTCCATGATTGTTAGATGCCTATATCTCAAACTGTGGACCTCAGTCTGTGGCAGAGTTTACTAGAGAATTGTATTACCTTTTCCATGTAAAGCTTCACACTTCCACTGCCTACTGCTCCCAGTCTAATGGCCAGACTGAGTGTGTCAATCAAGAGCTAGAAAAGTACTTCCAACTCTTCTGCAATGAAAGACAGGATGACTGAGATGATCTACTACTGGAGGCAGAGTTTCAATACAACAACTGTGTACATGCTACCACCCAGATGTCTCTGTTCTTTCTGGATACTGGTGACACCCTTGGATAGGATTTGAATCTCATAGTTGCCCCTCAGAGAACAAAGCTGTTAACAAGTTCATAAATTGGATGAAATCATCCCAGGAAGAAGCCAAGGCAAAGGATAACATGGCCCAATACTACAATTGTGGACAAACTTCAGCCCCCAAGTACAAGTCTGGAGATCAAGCCTATCTAAATACCTCCAACATTGTCACCACCTG
Organism: Termitomyces heimii; assembly: GCA_003313675.1. Taxonomy (NCBI): domain Eukaryota; kingdom Fungi; phylum Basidiomycota; class Agaricomycetes; order Agaricales; family Lyophyllaceae; genus Termitomyces; species Termitomyces heimii. Next base: position 7,169 of record QLON01006320.1, read on the forward strand.
GCCTTCTCAGAAGCTTTCTCATTGCTGTCTAGATTCTTTGCTATAGTAAGGCAGATAGACCTACTAGCCTATTGGCTTAAGCTGCCTAGTGGAATGAGTCAACTTTATTCAGTCTTTAATGTGGTGAAGCTCTTTCCAGCAGTAGCTGGTCCAATTCTAGGTCAACATTCACAGCCACCACAACCATCAGTTCTGGTAAATAACAAGGGGGAGTACAAAGTGGAGCAAATTCTGGACAACCAGCTTTTTAGAAACAAGCTTCAGTTCAAGGTCAAGTAAAAGGGCTATAGAATAGAAGACATCACTTAAGAGCCACAAAAGAATGTCCATGCCTCTGCTTTAGTCTGAAAATTCTATCAACAGCATTTCAATGCTTCCCAGCCAATCAGATGCATCTATTTCCTTTCCAAGGTGGATCAGGCCACCCAGAACTATTTCTACCTAGCACATTGAGATACTGTGGGAGGGGGGAGTAATGTCAGGGGACTCCTCATTTCTTCCCTCTTCACTCCTTATTCCTTCATTCCCCCTTCATTTATTTTCTTATTTCTTCTGTCATTCTTTCACTTTACTGCTTTTATTTTTTTAACACTATTTATTAGTACTACTTTCAGCCTTTGAGGTGCTTTGGTTCTTTAGCTATCATTTAGACAAGTGTGGCTCCTTCAACACTACTATCATTTTTTCCTCTTCCAATTTCTGACATCACTGATTTAATCACTGAAATCACTAAATTCCCCTGGATAGGCCATCACACCCTCACTCCCAGAGAACTCCAATTCCCCTGCACTGTTGCAAGATCATTTCTGACACCTTGCAAATGCCACTTTGCATAATTGTCCCACTGCTTGATCTTGCCAACACTCAATCACCTCTAGCCCATGATCACTTCTGACACTCAAGACACTCTGTAGGTACTTATAAAAGGCCTCAGTAGTTAGTATGGTAGTCTTGATATTTATTTCATCCAAATTTACCAGTTTGGTCCAGTCTTGTTTTTGTCTCTCAATTCTTATCTCTATTATCTTACTCTTTTCTCCAATTCTATTATCTCTTTCAACTCTTTTCTTTTCTGCCTCATCTTGTTGATGCAAAATTAGGTTATTTGGATTAGTTTGAATAGAGGCAATCACAAATGAACCAGCTTTCACTAAGTCCTGGGGCTAAATTACACTTTACAAAGTACTTTTATGAAATATATAGGTGAGTAATAGAGTTTATTGATTCTCAGTCAATGCAACCTTAGTCGCACCAAAAGAAGGTCCAAAAAGCATATCAAACTATTGACCTGAAGTATACTATTGCCTTGGGCCTAAGATATCCACTCCCTGGGGATTCTGAGCATGAGCAATCAGCAACCTGCTGAATGTCATAAAATTCCCCTCTATTTATATTATTTCCCCTCTCTGTAGTGCATGACATTTTCCAGTTATTCTGAGCCATTTTCTGGCCATTGGGCCTCCATTCTTCAGTCCCAAGAGACTTGGTATAAATTTTCCTAGCCAAGAGAGGGTCCTCCAAGGTTTTTGGTGCTCCAATTCTGTAAATCATTAATATTTCCCTTAGTTCTTTCCCAAATGCCTCCAAATTTTTTTATTAGGTGCAAATTAATTAGAGCTTTCCAACAATACTAAACACAATAGGGTTTGATAGTCTTTCTATTGAAATATAAGCATTTTACCAATGCCTGTTCAATTTTCCTCAGCAGCTAAATTTAGCTTTTCCCATCAAATCACTGATTCCTACATCAGTTCACCATAAAATGTCTTTGGACAGCTTCCATTGTGTGTGGATTGATTAGGCAATTGAAACAATACTTAATATGTATGGGTTCACATGTATTTCCACTGAGATATACTTATTTTATCAACAAGGTGTGATGCTTTCCTTAAGATAAGTCACATAATCTCTGGAAACCTGAGCATAGTCACATGATTCTGATCACATGACTGATTTGGGTGCACATGTTACCTGATTATAGTCACATGATTGATTTGGGTGTGCATTAGATTAAAATACTGATAAGCTGATTTTTCAACATTTAGGCCACTAATAAGGCTAATCTAACATAATATAGAGAGGGATTTTCACACAAAACCTCATCATCTCTATGTGAGTCTTCCATTTTAGTGAGACCCAATTAGTGTCATGACCCCACCACATTTTTCTAGGCATAACCACACTAACTCCTGCTTTCTTTCTTTTTTAATATGTAATTATAACTGATCTAATCACTGGGCTTTTCCAAAGCCACCACTTCTTAACAACCTGACAATGTTCAATTTCCTTGATAAGGCCAGATCACTTTCAACACCAAGCAAATACTGCTTTGCATAATTGCCTCACAGCTCCCAACTCCTGTGCAATCATCCCACTACTTAATCATGCCAAGGCCTGATCTCCTCTAATGCACAATTACTCCCACAGTTTGAGACATCCCACAGGTCCTGAGAAGGTAGCTCTATAGTTAGTATGGTAATCTTGATATTGCTTTGCCTACACTTCTCTAGTCTGCCTATTTGTCCTCAGTCTCCTTCATGTCTCTACTTCTATCAATCTTATTCTGTCTCTTTTCCAAATTTATCTCATCTCTTTCCTCAAGTTCTTTTCTATCTCTGCCTTGTCTCATTCATTGCATCCATCTTCATCTCTATCTCTCCTAACTCCTTCTTTTTTCTTCTTCCTTTTTCCTTAACTCAACTTAGCTCTGACTTTTAATTTCTCTAGCTTTCCTCTTTAATCCCACTCTATCATTTTACCACTCCCTTTTCCTCCTGTTTAACTTCCTATTCATCTCTTTCTGTTTAATCTTCCTCCTTCACTTCTTTAATCTAATCTTTTTTCCTCTCTCTTTACTTAATTCCTACCTCCATCTTAACTCTGCTTTGCTATATTTCTTTATCTACTTATTTTTATTTTACCTATCATACTCCTTTTCTGATTTCCTAGTTCTCTTTCCTCTTTTCCATACTAATCCTAGACATTCATGTAAGCCTCCCTTTTTAGCAAGAGACAACTAGTAGATTCCTGCTCAACAAAGTGAGCCCTCAGATCAGTGAGATCTGACAATTAGTAGGTCTCTGCTCATCAGAGTTAGCTCCTGGGTCAATGGGACTTGATATAATATCAAGACTCCCTCCTCTCTCTATTCATTGGATCTTCTAAGAATGGCAACTTACACCAACTCATGGCTTACCTTGTTGAATAGTATAGTTGGCTTATTTACAACTATAATGTTAGAGTTCCACTGATGACTCTCATCAACTCATTGCCCTTAGTTACACCCATTGCATCTCACACTAATGAGCTCTAGGCTAGGCTTACTAATATTTGGCTTTATTTGGTAACAGTTTCCTTAATGACTAACTAAACAGCCATGCTGCAAGTTCTGAGGTTACAAGGCAAATCACCTGTCACATCACCAGTCACACTAATTGGTGGTGACTGATGGGTCCCAATGGCTACTAATAGCAGTGGATACATTAGCAAATCTATCTATCACTACAAAGATCATGCTGCTGATTATTCACTAATGAATAGATTATATTATAAGGCCATATGGTGTATAAACTAAGCAACTCAGCAATAATTAGCTGAGACTTTTTGGATGTTTTACAAGTAATATTTCCCTTTTACTACTGATTAATTAATTACTGCACACAAATCTAACTGATTTTTAGTTTAATTCATAGTAAATTACTTACTCTTTTTAACTTTACTGCTCATTTCTAACTCTAAGGCTTGCTGGCAGAGTTTTTATAATTTTGCTATAAATATTGTACTTAACAAGCTAGTTAATTATTGAATAGATCCCCCTTCTTGATATTCTTCAGAGTTCAAAGCAACTCTTGCTTACTATTTGACCCTTGCTATTTTGATGCTACTGTTTAGGTAGCACTTCAACTTTACACACTAGACCTACACTAGTGAATATTGTTGCTGACTCACTAAGCTATCAATGACAAGGCATTATTTTTATAACTCCTTCTGCTGAGTACTTTCTTGCTAAGTTTTTGAAACATGCCTAGTATCTCATTAGCAAGCCTCAATGCTAATTCTTATGTCTACTGCTGAGTTAACATTACTATTGCCACTGCTCAAAAACTTTTGGGCATAATCAATACAAATCATTATTGGCTGACAGATCCAACTGGATATGCTGCAGCTTCCTCAGTCAATCAGAGATCAAGGCTTGACTGGTGTGCACTAGCCCCTCAATCTATATCTGCATCCTCATATGGGCTTATATGAAAGGACTCCTTAGTGACTCTTCTAGCCTTATAATCTGCTCTGGTGCCTGCCCACACTGGCTTTATTGCAGCTGCTCTAGTATAATTATGAAGTTATGAATACCAGCTCCATAACACCTCTATGTATTTATAGCTCCCTTTTATAGAACTCTCAACTGCACTTGCAGCCACAGCCTCTATTAGCTCACAGAACAAGAAAATGTGTTTAGAGCTGAAAAGAGCCTCCTGCCTCAACAACAGGTCCTTAGAGAATTTTGTATTTCCAGATTGAAATTCTCCCAAAGGGCCCAGGCTCTCTTATGAAGTCTTGGGCAGCCAACTACTACTATGACTACTAAAATCTGGATTGACTAGATCTTAATGTTTCATAAGCTTTAAACTTCTTACTCCAGACTATTAGGTTCCACTGATCTGAAGGCTCACTCTGTTAAGAAAGAACCTACTAGTTGTGTCTTGCTGAAAAGGAAAACATACATAGAGGTCTGAAATTGGCACTAAAGTTATGCACTCAAGAGATTGTGAGGAATAGAGGGGATAATATAACTATGTATGAGGTGGGAATTATAGAAAAGGAGGTAAGAGAAACTGAAAAATTAGAGAAGGAGTATGATAGATAAAATAAGAGTAAGTAAAATAGAGAAATAGAGTTGAGATGGAGAGGTGAAGTCAAGATAGAAGTAAGAATTGGGTAAGAAAGGGAAGGGAATTGGATCAAAGAAAAAAGGAGGTGGATGAAACAGAAAGAGATAAATGGAAAGTGAAATAGGAAGAAGAGGAGATGTTAAAATAATAAAGTGGAATTAAGAGGAGAAAGACCCAGAGAAGTTGGAAGTTAGAGCTGAGTCAAGTTGAGGGAAAGGAAAAATGAGAAAGAAAAGGAATTAGGAGAGATAGAGATGAGGATAGATGCAATGGACAAGATAAGGTGGAAATGGAAAAGAACTTAAAGAAAGAGATGAGATAGATTTGAAAAAGAGACAGAATAAGACTGATAGAAGTAAAAACATAGAGGAGACTAAGAGTAAATAGGAAACCTAGAGAAGTGTGAACAAAGCAATATCAAAACTATTGTACTGACTATGAGGCTACTTCCCAAGTATCTGCAGGATGTTTCAGACTTTGGGAGTGATTGTGTGCTAGAAAAGATTGGGTCTTGGCACAATCAGGCAGCAGAATAATCACATGGAAGTTGAGAGTTGCAGGGCAATTCTGTGGAATAGTATTCATCTGGTATCAGGAGTGATTCTGGCTTCATTGAAGGAGATAAGTATGCTTGGGTTGTTAAGGAGTGATGGCTTCAGAAAAGCCCAGTGATTAGATCATTGATGATTGAATATTAAAAAAAAAGAAGGATATAGAGTTGATGTGGTTGTACCTGGAAGAGTGTGGTGGAGTCACAACACAAACACTTTAGATCCTCAAAGGTGTAAGGGCGACCTCTGGAGGCTATGGCTCAGTCACACAGCTGGCAGAGAGAGATCCAAAGTGTATTAGAATAGGTACTAACAATATTATAATAACTACTCACCTGGCAGAGGGAGATCCAAAGAGAACAAGTCTGGGGATTTCCTATGCCAGGTTGGATGCTTCTGGGGCTTCTAAAGCATGGGAAACAACTG
>QLON01006334.1:0-11164 GCA_003313675.1 Termitomyces heimii
ACTAAGGGTCAAACGCGGTCACGTGATGGCGAGTAGGGTGGTGCTTTGGCGTCTGTCGAGGCGTTTAAAAGGCTTGGCAGAAGGGCGTCCATTCATACACCACCCAGTACATCCATTGCTATTGCTGAGCCACCACGTCCAGTATTATTCTGAACATCTCTTCTATCCGAAGCGCGTCTACAACAGTGTTTCGCGCTATCTCTCTGAATTGCTAACTTGAGCTTAAATTGACGAGCGCGTTTCTTTTACTACGACGTATACCCAACTTGACGAACTGATTATACCAAAAAATCGATCGACACAATGTTGAACGAAGTCGTACGAGCTTTCCAAAGTAAAACGTTGGGGGAGATGGAGCTGACGACGGAAGGAGCTCTGGTAAGCGGAATCTCATTTTATAGTATTGGCTTTCGCCGAGTACTCACCTCAATCTTGTGAACCAAGTTTGATCATCACCACAATGACGCAGAGCTTGTTCGCGGCCATTACACGCCTGCAAAGGACTGCTCTCCGACGACGTTGAGCCAGCAGCTCATTGACGACCTCGCCAGGCTAAGGGAGGATACCACAGTCATCGATCATGAACCGGCTGAAAGAAACCGAGACCGACTCGCGCGCCCCTTCTTCAAGCATGAAACATTGCTCCCTTGGCCCCCCACCTACCCACCTGCTCCATTCAGATACGACTTCTATTGCGATTGCCCAAGCGAGGAATCAAGTTCTCCCTCATTGTCTGTGGCCTCAAAGCCATCAGAAATTGCGAGTTGTAATGAATACGTCGCGGTGGCTGACTCCCCTAACTTATCGTGCAATTCATTGCCTCGGTTTCACCAGGGTTCGCCGGTATTCCAGTCAGAACCGCCTTATCCTGCTCACAAGGTTATATCACATATCATTGGCGAAGATGACCCCTTCAATCCGTTCTCGTATGACCTCATCTTTGAGGATAAAAATGCGCGACGCATCGACACCCTCAGCGGGAAAATTTTCGCACCTATTCCGAAACTTCCCACCACTGCTGCACTCGAGCACTTTGAGGCTATAGCCTTTGAGGCAGTGGTGCCTGCCATTAGAGATGTAGAAAAGAAAGAACCGTCTTCAGGCAAAAACGACAACGTTTTTTCTGATGACCAAACATCGCCCTCAATGTTCCTCAATAAAGAGTCGACACCGCCTGTGAAGGAGACCTGTCAAGCTTCTGCGGTGGCTGCTATCCAGCAGCTTAATACAGATGAGGGAGACATCCTGTATCAAACAGGCCCTAAGCCTCAAGTGAAGTTAGTGGACGACATGATTTCGCTACTATCTCTCGAGTGGGGTCCACTTAAGTCCAAGAAAATAAGGCAGCTTTGGAATTCAAGCAATCAAGATGCAGTATGGAGTTCCTCAAGAAACCCTGGAGTAGATATGATGGACGACGACGACGAGGTATTCGAGGCATTGATTCCTGCACCACCACAGCCACCCAACGTTTACCCTACAAACAAGCAACAGTTGTCCCTCCTTCGTGTACTCTCCCAAGACTATCGACCATCTTATTTCTCATGACGAGGCAAGTGGGGAGAGACTTATAGATGAATCTTTCGCCATGTTGTACACATTTACGAAATTTTCTCTCTGCAATTGTATCCCGAGATCGGCGTAAAAATACCGTTATCATGCTCTTCTAACCTCGAAGAAGCCCAAGAAGAATAACCATTGATAGAGCAAGTCGAGAAAGTATATGCACCGGAGACTGAGTGTGCTTGACAAGGACATCGAAAAAGCCGTGGAGGATTAGATTAGGTTTGGTCAATTCCGTGACAAGTAACCCACACGTGACAGGTCACAACCACCGAACGATAGATGATGATCTTATAGATAAGCCGAATTACGTCTACGTCACCAGATGAAAGCTTACCAGGAAAAAAGTTGTGGAGCGCCACCTATGAATGTGGGTCGCATCAGAAACTATACGTATCCGGCCTACGTGATTTTGACACCCCTCGGTGATCGCCAGATGACATAGGGATGATCGATGACGTTCTGGGGCTCCTTTATCGGAATTACTGATATATAAAGCAGGCTATGTAAATCGGAAACAATCATTCGTAACAGCGACTCAACACATCAATCTCAGATACAAATCATCTTTTTTACCTATGGCTAGTCGTATGCCAATCTGTACCATAGTAGGAACTCAGACTAATGCAACCATCAGAAAACAAAGATACTCTCCGCGTCGCAGCTGGCTTGAAGGCGTCTATTCACAACCCCAAAGTCTCTGATGAGGCCAAAGCCAGTGCCAACGAGCGTCTCCATCAAATGGGAACTTCAGGTATTTGGATATCATCTTTTAATTCATTTTCGCGATCAAACATCTTTTACTGACACTTTACATTTAGCTGATCAGCCTGCCAGTAAAGGTACATCGCGTGTCAATTTTCAGCCGAGACGTGAACTTACTTTTCCCCTCTGAAGCACATAAGACTGACGCAGATATTGGCGGGTATGACGAAGGTTACGGAGAGGACAATTTGAAGGAGCTCGAAGAGGACACTCAGAGGTACAACCAGCAACAGCTTGGCGGTTTTAAGACGACTTTGAAAAGTGGGGTTGACCTTCCCCTTACATTCCCCGATTAATCATTCTTTAGATGCGAATGTCTCTGAGGAGAAGAAGGAACATGCGAGGGAAATTCTGCAGGAGTACGGTCAGGCCCCTGGACAGGAGGATTAAAGCAGGAGTATGGTCAGGTCCCCGGACAGCAGGACTAAGTAAATTATTTCCATCCGAGTCCGATGTATCAGTTTTCCCCGGTTCTATGTCATAAACTATTGCACTTGTCGAAATGTAATATTCAAATCTGTAGTTGCATGGTTGTGGTGACTTCCTTACTCCTTTGGGGCCGGAGTGTATGTATCTGCAAGACACTCTACAATGCCTCTTAACATCTGATTGCCCCCAAGCCTCCGAATCTCTAGATGTAGCTGTCTCTCGATCTCCTTCAACACGTTGATTGTGTATTCCAGCGATCTTGTCTCGTTACGCATATACTCAATGATATGTACCTTCAAATCGTCTGCATTCGAACGCTTGCGAAGCACGCCTGCAAATAGCATACATTTGCGGCCTTACAGCAAAAGAAATGGTTAAGTGGAAGGAAGACTCACTGAGAACTTGGCGATTTGCTGGGTCTGCACGTATACTGTGCATAACGGGGAATGAAAACTTGCCCTCTGTAAGGTCTTCCGCGAATCCTTTATTTTGCGTGTACTATGAAATGTTATATCATCAATTCCACCGAAACGAACAATAATAAAACACCAAAAGGGATGTTAATGTCTAGTCAATTGGGACGTACTTCTGACCCGCACAAGTTCATCAAGTCATCTCGGATCTGGAAATAGATCCCGATCAGATTAACGAGAGGGATATAATTCCTATCAAAATCAAATCATGTGATTGCGTTTCGCTAACCAGAGTACAAACGTACACGTCTGCGTTCTTCGTGCAGCATGCCATCATGAGTTTGATCCCAATGCGAAGGAGGCCGCCTGTCTCTTTTTTTTCGCCGGTAATTTGTAATTCATACAAGAGGTGTCTGGCATTTAGTATGAAGTTGACTCACTGTTGTTAACCATGGAGATATACTCTTCTTCAGTTGGGCACTGAAGCGAATCACGCCAGTATAACTCAAGCCCCTGTCCGCGGTGGAGGGACAGGAGCTCCTCTGTATGGGAGAGGAGACAGTAAAATTCTTGGCCTCTAGGGAGATAGGAAACCAGAAGGATTGACAATACGCACCATTGACAATAGCGTCGAGGTGTTGTCCCTGACCGTCACATTCAGCTTCAAAAGTGCGGAGGGAAATGAGTTCTTGATACGCGAGGAAGAATACGTAATTAGCTGTATTGATTGTTTGTGGGATACCATAGATCTTGTGTGCGACTAGCGCAAATCCGAGTGAAAAAAAGGTCTATTAGAGTGATTGTAGTGGCTTACCAGGTTGACCACGGCGCAGCTGAGAATCGTCTTCGATGTCGTCGACACTAAAATAGCCGGTGAGGATCAAACAGGCATTAGAAGCATAAGAGGGACTTGCAGTAGGCTTGCATGGTGCAACATGTTGACAAGGCGGTTTATGATTGCGAGTTTGGGCTTAGGGACATCGAGCCAGAAATTGAATGCCTCAATGAGCTTGCCACGAATCTCTTTACCCTTCATAGACGAGATGTATGTATATGGCTCCAGCAAGATCTTTCCATGGAGGTTTGTGAGCCTACAAGAACTAGGGACTCGGATGGCTTATGGATAACATATCACTTACCGATTCATTCTGAGGAGACCAGGCAGACAGAGAGGGAAGTTCTGAGAAGATGTTCTCGTATCCGATAGTCATGGATTGAATTTCTTTCACAAAGAGCAAATGAGAGTTGAATCAAGGGGCAGTTACAGACCATTCTTCTAAGTTACGCACTTTTAAGTTACGCGGATTGATTGTGGCGCGGTTCCATTACTGATATTCATGTATGAACATGCATTGCAGGATCCGACTACCTAGCTAGGCTTATTTGACCGACCATTTCATTGCTGGCTAATTTGAGGCAAGGAAATTACATTCCTCAAGAGGAAGCAAGTCTCAGGTACTATTAAATATCGATGATCAGCATTGTAGTCATCTGAGCCGTATCGTCGATATTTGTGTGGGTAATTTGATCCAAAGAGATTTTCGAAATTGTCTAACTATATCAGCAATCATATTTAGCCAAATATGGTAACCACTCTGTTGAGGCAAGCGTGATACTGTCAAGGTGTTACATCAAAGCAGATTACAAGGATGATAATCCGACTTGTTATCCTGAAATTGCAACAAGCACCGCGCTTGATCACACTTTTTCCACTTGGGGAAGCGCTTATGCCGTACCGGCATGACATTAGCCCGATCGGCTAGCTGGAACAACAATTGAGTCAGTAATGCAGACTGGTAGAAAGTAAGTATGTAGTCGGTGTATGATAGTGTCAGACTATGTGGTAAAGATAAATTTTATGTGTCAGATAGGAAAACCCGAGCATCTCGGTACTTGAGTATGAAAAGACTCTGTTTTTTTTCCCCTTTTCTTCTACTTTCTTTGTTATTTCTTGAGCAGCAGCATCCTGGCCAGCTAGTTGGAGCTTCAACTCCACATTTGTCGGCATAGCCAAAAAAAATAATGTCTTCCACATAGATACCAATAGACCAAGAAATGGATCAGCTGAATGTTGTATGCTTTAAAAATTTGATTAAAAGATATTATATCCATCTTTCATGATGTAGTGTAGTCAAATTTTGTACACTTCCCGATCCATTTCACCAAGCACTGTGGATTATGAAATCAGCTCTAATGTCCCATTTTTTTTACTTCTAGTATAGGGAACCCTTGTCATACATTATATCTGTCTATGTATTTTTTCGCTAATATGTGGAATGTATTGAAAAAATGCATTTGCATGGCAAACCCTTTGCACATTGACAGTAAATGTCGGGAAAGACAATTGAACTGCTGTACCCGGGCCGGGGACATCCGTTCCTGTCGGGTTGAATCCTCATGGGATTGTGATGATATCGGCATACACCGGGCCTAATCTTATTCAAATTTTCGATGTTTCAAGCTTCAAGTTCCAATTATACTCCTTGATACTTATGAACCTCCACGTTTCAGCGCTCATGAACCGCTGGTCGGTAGATGTTATAGGATCGTTGATGTTTCAATTTCAACTACATGAGAAATATGCACAATAGTTTCACTTCGCTCGGAGATCATCTCCTTTCATCCAGACCCTTTGATCTTTTTTTCAGGACAGAATCCCAATTTATACGCTGTCTCGTTCTGGTGTTCCTGTGGAGTTGAATCGGTGCCTTTCAACTGTTATAGAGCACGGCTTTTACGACGTCAGTTCGTGAAAGAAGTTACGTTCGTCGAAACTTGAAAGTCAAATCTAACCATCAGTATTTCCTTCAGGTGGCAAAGGAAGAGTGCCTGCGAAAGGGTGGGAAGTGGACGGAGACTGTAACGGATGGATCACAAAATGTGGATCATGTCGATGAAATGATGCTTTAAGTTTTAAAGATATTCGGTACCTCAAATTCGGAGCGGAGACAAGCATCCATTGTTTTTATGATTCTTTCAACCGGTCTTCTTTCTTAGCTCTCGATCTCATGCTTCGGCTCGAAATCTCAGATCCCCAGGGCTGTTTTTCGGACACCCAGAATCAGCATAGAGAACATGGCGCATGTCTACTACTACGAATGTGTAGATTTGTCGGTAAGTCAATGACGTGAGAAAGTGGAACGGTCGTACGCGTGGTTTCGGTATTTCCTTGTCTAGTATCATAATCATGATGGTTGTGTGAATATATCAGATTAGTTTTTCTCACTGCAAGCATACGAGGATCGTCATCCTGCAATTATGTCTATACGTCTTCCAGACAGCCTTCCATCGGCAGTGGAAGAAACGCTAAGTTCCTGTCCACAGTATGTAACAATAATTGGAGTGTGTATTCAAGCCCTTTTGACCTAAACTGTCCATGGTTTGTTCCAGGTTCCCGAATCATGGTGGTTGGAAGGGTGAGTTTAAGCTTTGTACCATTACTAGCAAAAAAAGAAGATTTAATACTTACAGAGCGGAGTTGGGAAGTCGTCTCTCACGATCAGCAGGACATCGATATTGCCGATGGCCGAAGAGAAAAGTCAGATATCGCTCGGGAATATACTTCTCCAGCCAATCCTCGACTTATCCTCCACGATATCGAAGGGACGGAACCTGGATCCACCGAAACATGGGAGGTCGTAGAAAAGTTTATCAGAAAGAAATGTAATGAACCCTCAATTGAGGACAAACTTCATGCCATATGGTAAGGGATCCTTACTCCTTTTTTTTCAGCTGGCTTTAGAGGCATATTCAGGCTATGCATAGAAACACCGCGCACCAGTTCGCGCCTACTACAGTCCTCTGATGAGCAGCTGCTATCGCTTGCGACCGACCGTAAGACTAGTTTTCGTTCTTCTCAATTTAGACTTATGCTAGCCGAAGTAAGGATCCCTGTCATTATCGTCTTCACGAAATTCGATCTCCTTTACAATGAGTATCACCGAAAGGCCTCAAAACGTCTCGGCCATATACCCTCCAACGCCGATACTATTAGCTCCGAGGCCGAAAACAATGCTCAGCTTCATCTTGAGAGTCGATGAAGACGCTTAAACCTTGCCCAGACATCAATTATGTTTCGGTATCAACGCGGCTACGATATATCAGTATGAAGCACTATCTGAGTCTGTTTCTGCCCGACTAAGCAATCTATCAGAATGCATTGAGACACTAAAGAATTTGACTCAGACCACTCGAAGCTGTCTTCGCGAAGTAGAAGGCGATTTATGGGTTCCCTGGGCCGCTGCTCAACAAATCAGTGCTCAACAAAAGGTCAGCCTTGCAATAGAGTGCGTAATAATTAACATCACCGTCTACAATCGGTTTTTGGTTGAACAATTTTCACCTTTAGTGAAGGCTTCAAGAGTATGTGATCTATCTTTGATTCAAATGGCTCTCATGTTTGCTCCAGAGTATTGGGTCGACTTGAGTCAGAGTGCCGCTTTTGAAGGGCACGTCTTATTCCATTGTCTAAGGCGTATTCACCTGGACATGATCAAGGTTTGGAATTTCTATGACCCCGAATCGGTAAGCCTAGTAATAGGCTATTCTTTATTGTGGTCATCCAATGCGTCCCTTTCACGCTTCTTCCAGATACATGGTTCTGCACAGAGATGATCAAACTAATTGAGCCATTGTTGGATAGACCTGGACCTGGATTGTGAGTTGTTACCAGTATGCTAGTTCTGATCATTGGATCTTTGACCTAGGGATATTGGTGGAACATTCGCTCATCTCGGCAATCTCACTACGATTGTTGGCGTTGTTGCTGCCCCTGTAGTGCCAGTACTCATTGCAGCTGGGATCGCAAGAGCCGTAGTCAATTTTCTCTGCCAGAAATATCAAGCAATGTATGTGTCTTTACCTTAATGGACCACAATTTCTGCTGAACCCCTTTTAATCTAGACCCAATACAGCTCTATTCCTCGGGGCATACAACGTGGACCTCTGTCTCATTCTCCATAATATCTTCATGGAGACACTAGTGAAGGAACCACCAAGGCCTCTCAACAAAGAACTGATTGAGGACACATTAAACCATTATAAAGCCACACAGTTAAGAAATGTTAATCAGGCGATTCTCGATATAATCGTTGGATAAAGCTCTCTAGATCCCAGAGAATCAATTGCTGACTTGATTCGGCAACAGCTTAATATGGATAGGCATAGATGATGCGTGAAAAAAGTATCTATGCAAGCCGTCTGATGAATTAAATGTTATGTGGTGTAATGATTACGGTTGTCAGTAAATTGTTTATTCCGAATCTATGTCTTCTCCAAATGTTCTCTAATCGACCCTACGGCCCTTTGTCTGTCATATGCAAGACACTAAGAAAATTCATGATGTCCTGTAACTTGGTATTTCCGCCCAATTTCCGGATCTCCTCACGCGTTTGTGCTTCAAGCGTCTTAAGAGCTGCGAACGTATACTCGAAAGATTTCGTGTGCGTCCGCATGTACTCAATAATGTGGCTCTTCAAAGTCGGTGATGCAGGGCGTTTCTGGAGGACATCTACCTTAAATGAACATGGATATTGAGATATTGAGGGGACGAGAAAACGTACTGAGAACTTGACGATTTGACGTATCTGCGTGAATGCTGTGCACTACGGGGAAGGAAAATTTTCCTTCAGTGAGATCCTCGGCGAAACCTTTGTTCTGAGTGTACTAGAGGCGAATAAGTATGACTCAGACATTGGCATATTGGCACAAGTCTCAGTAGCCTCCTAATCAACGGTCTTCTTGCGATGTGAATGAAGACAACAATTGGTGTGGAGGTAGAATGATGAAGTCCCTATGCGAGAAGAAAAAGACATTACCTCGTTGCCAAGTAGATTCATCAAATCGTCCCGGATCTGGAAGTATATTCCGATGAGGTTTACGAGGGGCACATAGTCCCTACCATAAGTCTCAATACAACCACTATTGTAGGAAGAACGAAAGTCAACCTACACGTCGATATTTTTGGTCGAGCACGCCATCATCAGCTTAATACCAATGCGGAGCAGACCACCCGTCTCTATTCGAACAGGATTAAGTTCCACGAAAATGTGTTTTTAATGATCGAGATATATCAGTACTGACTATCATTTACCATGGAGATATACTCTTCCTCTGTCGGGCATTGGAGGGAGTCACGCCAGAAGATCTCGATACCTTGCCCGCGATGTAAGGAAAGAAGCTCCTCTGTGTGAAAAGCAATGGACTGCGAGTTGTAGCAGAAAGTATGAGGAGTACACACCGGTCACAATAGTATCAAGCCTCCTTTCTTGCTCGTGTTCAAAAGAGTCTTGGTCACGGAGGGAAATGAGCTCCTTGTAAGCGAGGAAGAAGACATAGTTCGCAGTGTTGATTGTTTGTGGGACACCATAGATCTTGTGCGCGACTGAAAAAGTAAGAGAGATGGTGATTAAGTAACTAAAGTATCTTACCAGGTTGGCCTCTGCGTAGTTGCGAGTCATCCTCAATGTCATCTATTCTGCACAAATTACGCATATTGTATGTGTACACATGCGACGTGAACCACGAATAGAGAGGATTAAAGGATTACTCACAACAAACTTGCGGAATGCAACATGTTCACCAGACGTGAGATAACCGCAAGCTTTGAGGCAGGGACTTCGAGCCAAAGATTAAATGCCTCAATGAGTTGGCTACGGATCTCCTTTCCCGGATTTGAAGTAATATATGTATATGGCTCCATCAGGATCTTGCCATAGTTTCTATTAGAGTATTAACCTCAGAAGCTTGCATAGATAACCTTACGGCTTCTTTTTGTGGAGACCAGGAAGGGAGGGACCCCAGTTTGAGAAGGATGTTATCGTAGTAGGACATAGTTGCCAGAATATGAAACGCGATAACTTAAAGAATGGGCCACAAACAGAACCGGCCAGCAAAGCGTAATCGGAGTGGACGAGTGAAAATTGTTACTGGCAAGACCTGATAGAACAGGATAAGTCGCGAGATCAGTTGGCCAGATTATGTCGTTGATCAAGGGGACAAGGCCTGTGGCTGCACGATGATCCGTGAGGTCACGCCCGGCGACTTAACATCACGTGATTTATTGGAAACTCAAATAAAAGTCTCAGTTTAGCTGGACGTGCGCGGGAGCTATGAAGAAATTGTTCCGTTCGTGCACAGCCTGACGTTGCGTGAGCAATATTTATTTTCATTTCTAAGTCCGGTGAATTCTCGAGCCGATCTCGCGAATCAGCTGAACGGAAGTCAGAGTTACCTTGTTTCGATAATCGCGTCTCATAAGGATAGATAACTCTACCTCACCGGTGTCACTGCTCTTGCAGGACATCTGCGACTTGTGGATCATGACACGTACGATGTGTCAGCTGCACCTTTCAACCAAAACATGACAGACGTCTTCCAGACGCTTTCGTTGACAACGTACACACAGTCTGTGTCTTTGTGGTACGTACAACGTTAATTTTCAGTGCCTTTGAAAATCTAACTACGAATCAGTACGATCCGCAGTCGGTAACTACGCACGCATTTTCCCGTTTCGTCCGCCATTCGCCTCATCAAGAGATTCATATTACTTGCAGGTCCTGTTGTACTACGACTTGCGACCACCGGGACCATCGCTGGCATCTCCGGATGTAGCAAGCTAAAGTTTGAGTTCATCATTGAGCGGGTCTTTAAATACCCTCAAGCCATAGCATGTTCCCTACTGTGGTCTGTCGATTGCTCACAGCTAACTTTCAACTAATTCAACTTTATCGCCTGAGCAACCATTGCATCGTAAAATCCAACCTTCCTGTTAGAGCTCATATAATCTAGTGCAGTCTATACAGATCGATATCAGTAAGGTACTGTAATGGTACAGTTAGTAATGTTAAGTTGTAACTGCTCACCCTAGTCTCGTATAAACGACTGAGGGTGCTGTATGTAGGTAGTGCGAATATATTGTGTTTATTATGTTGCGATCCGGCCCGAAATTACACCGTGAGCATGAACCAGAGGAACGCACAGACCAGCAAACACAA
>QLON01006338.1:0-10433 GCA_003313675.1 Termitomyces heimii
CTTTGACGTCTTGCCAGAGTTACCTCCCCCTCTCCCGAGAATACGCAAACCACGACCCGTTTCTACGGCTACACCTCCTTCCACGGTTGCTGCTGCTGTCGACACCAATGTTCCGATTTCCTCGTCTTTAAAACATTGCTCTCCACCGTCAAAGCCGTCGCTTATCCAACGTTTGTTTCCGTGGACTTTCACTCTGACTCAACCCCCCGAGCCCATCCGACGACCCCATCCTTTCATGGCGATGAAGGCCGGCAAAAAGTTGATCGTCATTGCAGTCGTCGACGCGGGGAGTATCAGCTTTTTCCGGTTTGGTCAAGGCGAATTTACGGAGTGGCCAGTGGCATGATGTACAAATACTTGTAGCCTGTCCTTTCAAATGTCGGTGATATCTGATCTGTATCATTATTGGTATTGGTATTTCAAACAATCCAAACTGCTAGACCATGCAAAAAGTGCAAGGTGAAGGCAAACAATGAATCCATCGTAAATTGCTGTCGAATCTCAGGAGAGAGATCAAGGTATAAACGGTACACAGAAGTAATAAGTGATGTATAATTTTCGCATGAAGATTAATTATGACGGACTGTCGAATGGGAGTGAGAGGAGAGAGCTGCCACAAGCTCTTCTATTTCCTCTTCACTACTGTGCTCATCAGAATAACGCATAATCGTATCATCAACAGATTCTGATTTCAATGGCGTCGTCGTCGTACGCAAGTTATGAATATCGCTTAGCGAACGTTCACCAAAATATGAAGTAGAAAGGGACATGTTCTCGACAGCATGCCCTTGAGGTGGCACTGGAAATTCAGATAGGGTTGACATGCGGGATATGGTTGAAGAAGTCGTGTAACTGCTGCGTGTAACATCATCCGAAGGGAGTTTCATCCTAGGTTGTAGAGAGTTCTCTTGTTCAGAGCCACGTCCGGCCGACAAGGACTTATAAATCAATGATACTTGAGGCTCTACATCGGCCACGGGAGTACTGCCTGATTTCACGACGCCAGCAAGAAATTCTATAGAATATATTGTAAGTAACGAGGAAAATGAATTTCTGCGATGCAAACACTCGCCAGTTGCATCCTTGATTGGCTCGATAAGTGAGGAAGCTCGAGACAATTCAACATCTTCAGGGACCTTAGCTGAAGATGGCTGGAACGGAGGGATTGTATGTTGTCCAGGTGGAGAAAGACGGGTTGTCTCCGAGGCGGGCGAAGATGTCTCCTCAAAGACAAACTCAAGAGTTGATGTAGGTTTTCTAGAAAAAGAACTCTGGAATGATGAATGCCAATATTGACTACTTTCCTGCCCTCGCGCCATCTGTTCGAGTTCCTGGCTCAGTTGACGCGCTAGACCGGCAAGTTCGCTTTCAACTCCACGGCGCAAGCCACTCTGAGTACCAGATGCAGATGAATCCTTCATCTGGGAAGCCACGTGTTGAGCAGGACGATTGGGGTCATAAAACAGGCCATAGAATCCTTCCAGATCATCCGGATCACTGATGGAGCGCAGAGATCGAGAAAAGCTCTCGGGTGACACATTTGTCCGTGTCACTTGCTCGTTAGGTGTAGTATGAAGTAGGACATTAGATGCAGATTGTTCTTGGTGTAGTAATGGAGAGGAAGCAAAGGTATGCGCTGAGTCATGATCGGTGGCTTGAATAGGCGTCCTTACTATCTCATATTTCACAGGTTGTCTAGAGCTTTTCTTGAGCGCCTGGGCAGAAACCCGGTAATTGGAATCGGTAGTGATATGCTGATCTTCACTTGTGCCTAATCCACTGTCTTTACTCGTCCTTGAGCTCACGGCGAAAGCGAGAGCTTCCCCAATACCGACAGTGTCATTGATGACTCGAGAATTCCGGGTGAAATCATAGGCTTCAGGCTCATGACCATTTTCCGACATGAATGGCGAGTATTGTATATCGTCCGCGTGTACTTCTCTCATGATACCAGAAGACAACTGTGCCCACATGCTTGAGGGCGCTGATACGTCACTGTGTGTATATTTCGTGTCGGGAAGATAGTCATCGCGAAAGGATGACTTGTCCGCGTAGGGATGATAAGAAGACACGGCTATGGGCTCCTCCCGAGAGATAGAATTGAGAGGAAGATTACTGTTCTTCTTTGAAAGATCTTTGACAGGAACATAACAATCTGGGACCCCAGATCCCAAGAGAGCAGGTCTGGATGAGTATAGACCGCCTTGTGCATATGGGTGTGACGACAACCGCAAGGTCTCAATACCACCAAGATTATCGGCCAGAGGTGGTGTCGTGAGTGCGATTCCAATTCTTGTATCATTCACAAATGAAACAGGCGATGTAGGTGAACCCGATACGAGTTCCGAGTCTGGTACAAGAGCTGGGTCAGCAAGCCGAATAACCTTCGTACCGTCCCCTTTGAGAGCACTTTCGAGCTGGTCGTCCTTGAAGAACTCCCTACCATCCGGGTCATTGAGTCCGGCTGATTTGACCTTCTTAAGAGCAGTCCTGCCAAACAAATCTGAACGCCAGTTACCACTAATGTCGTCTGAATGAGAACGGGAGGTTCTGATAGCTTGTCCAGCACCAAAAGAAGTAATTTTTGAACTATTGGAACTGTCTTCTGTGATGACAGGAGCAAGGATCTGACTTCCAAAGCAGGCACTAGCAGCAAGAAAGTCAATGTTACTAGGCTGGTTTCTGGTGTTCTTCTGCATTCTATTGGCGAGAGACTTTGACCGATTTCGGGAAATGCTACGAGTACGTTTGTTCTGGAAAGATTTTGTAGCTTGGTCTTGCCATTGTTTACGCTGATTTTCAAACTTCTCCCCTTCCTCGAGTACTCTAGTTCAGGGGATAGTTGAGCAATCTAAGACAAGAAAAGCAATGAACACTGACTGGGCTAACGAGGGAACAGGAATCGGTAGAGCCAGATCGTCAAAAGCCCAATTACTCGGCTGCTGTGGCCTCTGTGTTGGCGGTATTATTTGCGATCGCAAACCAGTCGACCTCGACGAAATGCCTAGTCCATTGATGGGAGGAGATTCTGTGCGAGCATTGTCTAGGTCGGCAAGTGATTTCGAATGTACCAATACTCTCGAAGCTACGCCTTGCTCAGACACTCCGGATAACCTGGAATGTCCAGACTGATTAATCGGGCTGGGAGGTAAACTAACTATACGTCCCACGTCGACCTTGTCACCAGCTTTTTTCGTCTTGAGTCGGGGACGCGGAAAGAGAAGAGCATCACACCAGGTCTCCGCGGACAGCCAACGCTCCTTAATCTTGGATGTTGGGGGTGATTTAGTTCGGAGTCGCGAAGCCAGATTAACAGAACCAACGCGAAGATCAGGTGTGGAGGCAGAACTTTTCAGTCCCTTGGTCTCCTGGCGATCGAGGGGGCGAGACAAGATCATTTGCCCGTGGGCCATATCTATGGACTTTGACAGATACGCATCCCGTTCAGTAAATGTCAGCGTGGGTGCCGCAGCATACGTTGGAGTGGAAGCGATGGGATCAGTCGATTGCAAGAGTACTGTTTGTAGGCCATTTTGTTCAGGAGATGAAGGAAAGGCGTACGAGTATGGGTGGCGGGTATTAGACCAAGGGTATAAAGTGGACATTTGTTGCTCCCTACGCGGAACAAACGAGGTCGACCCGGAGGAATGATTGGATGGTTCAGCGGCTACGTTAGCCCTTGTCTTCCGAGGCACTTGTTTGGCGAAATGATACGATGTTTGATAATTGTCATTATTCCCTGCAACCGTCATGCCTCCGTTACCTAGATTGCCATACCTCAAACATAGACGTGATCCAGTGGAAGCACTACGCCTATGTCCTGCCGATCCGACCCTGGAAGAAGGCTGTTCCATCGCTGTTTTTCTGGATACTTTTGGTAGAAGCTTAGGTTCTTTGTCAAAAGGAGTTTTCTTCCTCGCCTGCCCACCGAACGAAAACAAGCTCGCGAGACCGGTACCATTTCGCTCTTTCGAGGCAGTCCTGTGGTGAATAGGCGGCGGCATGGGAGACTCGCCAACGCCCCCAGAAGCGGGCTGGGATGCTGCTGGAAGTCCTTGAGTAGTCGTTATTGTCAACCGTCGTGGGGAAAATACACTTGCTTGACTAGAATCCGTAGGAAGGGTCCGACCTGAAATCGCGGATTGCGTCCTGATTCTACGACCTGTCTGTGAATCGTTGTCGATAACTGGCACTTGGCTGCCTCTAGCAAACGGGTGGCGAAGCTGACTTTCAGTCTCATAAGGCTTACGAACATCGGTAGTGTCTTCTTCGTCTCTTTCTATTGGGTCACCCCAGCTATCACGCTCCAGACGTCTTAGAAAGGGCTCTCGGGGAGGCTCAACAGGCCCGCTGTATGGTATGTACCATGGATCGTCCAGTTCACTCTGGTGGGCGCGGTCTAAAGACGTGTTCGCTGACTTGCCAAAAGTGAACCAAGAGAGCCGAGAGGGAGAGGCGGGGTTCTGCCATATCGTAGCCATCCTCAACAGATATCAACGCCGAAAATAGAACGCCTTGTACTCTTTAATGACGGACCTGAGTTGCAACACAACAAGAGTTAGTCACCCTGATGCAAATAAATGGTCGTGAAATCACAACTTACTGAAATCTTGCTGAGTATGGCCGTGAACGATAGCCGTAGACTCTGGCGTGAAACCGCCGGCCTGAAGATTGATTTGTGAAGATCTGGATCTGACGAAATGTTTCCCCGTTTACACACGCTAAATTTTGATGATAAGATTTCCATAGTTTGAAGTTATCTATGTATGGACATGTCCGGAAACACCCTTGCACGGATTTAAATCGTCGAAAATGGGTGCCAAACATACCGCTCTACCCGTCGCACTCAAAAGCATGTTCCTTTCAGCGTAATGAAAGCATGTCGCTTTCCAGAGACCACTTCATATGTGTCCTCATCCATGGCTTCTCTTCTGTAGTTGCACATGACTCAAGACCACCTTCCTGAGTAATCAATGTTTTAAAACTTTTCCCCCTTTCGTTCGCACCTCACGATTGCTGACTTTTGCAAATTCTCTGAGTTGTAATTAACAGGTTGGGATACAATTGACGTATGAAAACGTATCAGGTCGATGGACCCTTCCATGAAACCTATAAAAAACACAGTACAAAAGGCACGAATAATGACAGCTCTTTAGAGAGCAAGAGCCATGTAAACTTGGCCCAAGATCGAAATAAGTCGAAGGGCACCTCATGTCCCCGCCATGCCGACGATGCCAATTTGATCGCGAATTTTTGCAATTTGGTTAACACTAAGTGAGCCTTTGCTAGCACAAAAAAAGTCTTCCCATGCTGTTAGTGCGTCTGCTGGCGTTGTGAATTCGGATCTGTTGCAACAAGGTAGAGAATCAGTCAACATATGAAGTACAGTAACAGATGGTGGACATCAAAGAGGAGTAAGAGGGGAGAAAACATACTTGAGGAAATCGTACAAATGCTGCCAAAATTCGGGCTTGGCGACAGTCTGACCATACGTTGACAGGGACTCGACCGCCACACTGGATGAGGTGTTATCGAGCGTCAGGAGAATATCTTTCTCGGCAATCTGAGACTCGCCCGACGGCGAAGGTGATAAGACGACGGAAGGGATACGCTGGTGACCGCGTTTAGGGGTCTGTGGGTGCTGTGGTGCTGGTGCCACGATAGTGATGGTGTTGGGCATCGATTCTGACGATAGTATGGGAGATTTCGTAGGGTCCCACGTAACACCAGGTTTTATCGCGATATTAATCGTGTCCTTGTCTTTAACGTTGTACTCCTGAAGAAGCTTGGTGTCGATGAGTGCTTTGCCTTTGAGAAGAAGTCGTTGAGCGTCTGCAGGAGGCGCGGTGGGCTGTGCAGCGAGTTGAGCCTTGATATCGGCAATAGAGTCGGTGGGGTGTATGGATAATGTAAATGCAGCAGGAGGTTTAAGGGATTTAAATGTCACAGAGATAGTGGAGGCTGTGCCGAGACAAGGACACAAGAGATTATGCCGATCAGAAATACGAGGGATTTATGGGAGAATTCGAGAACATACCGGAGAAATACGATGTGCCTACTGCGTGAGGCACTGCACGCTTTGGAGGAGGGGGTACTGCAATCTGTCGAGGTCATTGTAGCTCGAATGGCATTAGACGACAACTAACCGGAAGCACAGGTACTTTCTTGAGAGAATTGGACGGAGGCTGCTGGTAGTCATTAGGATATACCACCGTTTGCGATGACAGTGTGCTCAAAAATGTCCGGATGAACGCCTCTTCAGCTTGTTCCGCCATCGTCGTCAAGAACGCGCAGGGCAGGGACGGTGTCACACTTCATCCGTGTCACACTTTCTTCCTCCGAACCATGGCGGTATGGATGGCTTCGTTTATCATACTGCAGGTTCTGACCTGTTTTAGTCTGGATTCGGATACACAGGAGGTCGTTCACGGTGCTTCAATTACTGGCAGGAGTTTTCCAAGGTACGTTGCACCCTTTTTGATCTTCGTCTCTAATAACATTGAATAGTGTTACGCTCAAGCTGACAGTCCAGGTGCCTGCCGCCCTCAGGTAGAGGATTACCTCGAGTGCTTACACGGTACAAAGGAGGTATGTACACAGATTGGATATATGTGCTCACTTCTGATTTGGGACTGCAGGTTGCACGTGCGAAACAAGTCAAGGCTGAACTTCTCCGCAAGGCGCAAGCAACCGTCAGGGAGGAACAAAAGGCCGCAGATATCGCGGCAGATGGTGGAATCGTAGGGCTTGGTCTAATAAAACGGAGTACAGAGGATACGGAAACCAAGAAATAGGCTGTTGGACATGGCCCTATGTTACGTGAAAATTAGAGATTATTTCCCGCTGCAGCTGCTGTGTGGTTTGATCAAGGAGTTTCTAACAGAAGGTGCGTCATTTATAGAACACTCTACCCAGACTCTCGCAGTGGTCCACAACACCATATCGAATGCATATCATGGTCGCGCAGCAAGGAAGGTGTTGACGTGAAATGCCACAAAGACAACTGATTAGAAGTAAGTACATGACCCAAGATGAATGCAATCGTAATACAGTTTCCTTGTTCTAACAAAGAATGGTCCGGCTCATAACACAGAAATGCCTAAGAAGCCAACCGCGGCAGATATTACACGCCGAGAAGCTTATGGTGTTACACCAACGGTTCAGAAAAAGGATTTCTGCCAGTCAAGTACTAATTCCGAATACAATTGTAGACATAAATGGAAGCGATGGACAATCTGTCCAACCATGTATGCATTACAATTCAATACTTTCCTTGTGCTTAAATTTACGCCCGGATCTTTCAGCAGCACGAAACCGAAACTGATTACCGTGGAGCTCAAACTCCATATGTGGCACTTGCAAAACTGTCTTTTTCGTTCCCTCGGGGTCTGGCATAGGAAGGGGCTCATTCTGCTTGTATGACGGAGGCAGCGTAGAGTACAAGGGAACCGCAAAAGCGAATATTGAGTTCTCTTTGGGTATGACTGAATAACGATCAGTCAACAGTCGAGGTTGATAATATGCAGCCATCTTACGTTTTACTGCATCTTTCATTGTGACCACCTTGAACGCGTTTTCCGTTTCATGTATCACGATTCCAGACAGGCCAATGAGACATGGATTCTTGCTTTGACGGACTATTAATCGTCGTTAGATTTAGTAAAACTTGCAGATTTGACCCAACAGACCAGTCATGATGGAACCATGGAAATCTGCCTTGACGAGTTTAGGATGCATACTAGAGGATGATGGCATAGCTTGCGCCGTTGGAGGGCCAGATGTAGGAGGCTGTTGGAGCCCAAGGAGCTCGGACATGTAACCCATCCAAAGACGGTGCAATGGTACGAAAAGCTCGAACCTAACCAGAGTAGAACGTTGACGGCCGACCGGATACTGGGCAAGACGGCTCACTTTGCCTGAGATTTATCAAAACGCCAAACCCCTTTCTCTTTTGCTTCGCGTTTTCCCATCGTGTTCTGTTTCCTTTTCTCCTTTAATGCCCTCTGTTTCTCCCGTTTCTCTTGCAATTCCTTTTTCGCCCTGCTCTCCCGCGCAGGATTCTCTAAAAGCATTTGACGACCCTTGACTCGACTCGCATACATTCCCGAAGCATCGGTCGTCCGAGTTAATTGAGAGGTCACATAGGCTGGCGTAAACGGAGCGTTGCTGTTCAACTTGAATCGCTTGTTCTGAAAACCCTGGTGTTAATTGGTGATCAAGTAGACCGAATTAAAAGAAAATACATCGATAAATTCATGATCCTTGTAGATGTCGATAACATCCTGTGTTCGTTTACTAGAGGACGCCGTCGGTGGTGTTGTGGCCATTGATTGGCTTACCTAAGCTATATCTTTCCTTGACCGCGTTTCCTCCATCTTGGCTCAAAACTAAAACTCGTAGATCACAAGATGTCCATGCAAATTTTTGGAGAGCAGGTTTGCATCCGCAATCAGATGACATTTTCCTATGGGCTGATCAGCTTCAAATTCATAGGCGACGGAAGAAAAGGCGGAAAACGCGCGTCTCTCCTCGTTTGTCGGTGCTCTGGCACTCGGGGACCTCGTAAAATCAACGCTGGGTCCCAAGGGCATGAACAAAATACTACAATCCGCGTCAACCGGTGATATCAACGTGACAAACGACGGTGCGACGATTCTGAAGGCAATACAACTTGACAATGCTGCGGCAAAGATTCTCGTCAATATCTCAAAAGTGCAGGACGATGAAGTCGGTGATGGAACGACATCAGTGACAGTTTTGGCTGCAGAGTTGCTGAGAGAGGCAGAAAAGTTGATTGCACAAAAGATTCATCCACAGACGATCGTGGAAGGTTTCAGGATCGCGAGTGTGACGGCACTCAAGGCACTGGAGGATGCGGCGGTTGATAATTTGTGTGTTGAAACCAAGTCATTCCATTGAATTTTCTCAACTTTTTACAGCGCAGATCCGACTGTCTTTCGGCAAGATTTGTTCAATATCGCAAGGACAACATTATCGTCCAAGGTTCTCTCACAAGACAAGGACTATTTTGCCAACCTCGCGG
Organism: Termitomyces heimii; assembly: GCA_003313675.1. NCBI lineage: Eukaryota > Fungi > Basidiomycota > Agaricomycetes > Agaricales > Lyophyllaceae > Termitomyces > Termitomyces heimii. Next base: position 9,044 of record QLON01006338.1, read on the forward strand.
TTGATGCCGTTCTTCGGTTAAAGGTCCGTAGTCTCGTACGTTTCGCAGTTTTAATATTCACTTTCTCTACAGGGCTCGATAGATCTCGAGCACATACAAATAATCAAAAAAGTCGGAGGAAAGCTTACGGATTCCTATCTCGATGAAGGTAGCTCTGCCCAGTCTCTGCTGATTCGCGTGTTCAAGGCTTGACAGGTTTCATTTTGGACAAAACGATTGCCGTCAACTCACCAAAACGCATGGAAAACGCGAAAATCCTCATCGCGAATACATGTACGAGTTTGTTCTTTCCAATTATATAAACTCACGCAATCCGCCAGCAATGGACACTGACAAGATCAAAGTCTTTGGTGCACGTGTCAAGGTTGACGGAACAGGGAAGCTGGCAGAGCTCGAAAGAGCAGAACGGGTAAGTTTCGTGCCACTCCACCGAATCAAATTACAAACCCATTTCAGGAAAAAATGAAAGCCAAGGTTGACGCAATTGCTGCTCACGGCATCAACTGTTTCGTGAACCGACAACTAATCTACAACTATCCCGAGTCGCTACTGGCGGAGAAAGGGATCATGACGATTGAGCATGCCGATTTTGAGGGTGTTGAGCGTTTGTCGCTCGTCACTGGTGGCGAGATCGCGAGTACCTTTGATCGACCTGATCTCGTGAACCTCGGACATTGTGAGCTCATCGAGGAGATTATGATCGGCGAGGACAAGGTGCGTAAGAGTAAAAGACCTTGCCTGGCTTCATCTCACGACTTTTTTTTTTTTAGCTGATCAAATTCTCTGGCGTTGCCGCTGGTGAAGCATGCACTGTTGTCCTGCGTGGATCAACGACACAGATGGTGGACGAGGCTGAGCGCTCATTGCACGATGCGCTCTCGGTGCTATCGCAGACTGTCAAAGAGACACGGACGGTGCTTGGTGGTGGGTGTTCGGAGATGTTGATGAGCTGCGCCGTCGAGGAGGAAGCTAGAAAGATCAAGGGAAAGAAGGCGATTGCAACAGAGGCATTTGGACGTGCGCTGAGACAAATACCGACGATTCTCGCTGACAATGCTGGTTTTGATTCGTCTGATCTCGTCACCAAGCTGCGGGCAGCCCATTATGAGGGTCAATGTGACGCTGGCCTTGGTAAGCTTTTTGTGCCTTGCCAGTGCAACGTTTCTGATAGAGTGATAGACATGAACGAGGGGACGATTGGCTCAATGAGAAAGCTCGGTGTCACGGAGAGCTACAAGCTGAAGCGACAGGTGGTGTTGAGTGCAAGTGAAGCGGCAGAAATGATTATACGGTGAGTGTATATTGACAGGTCTAGTTTCATGGACTAAGGCTGTTCAGTGTGGACGACATCCTCCGTGCTACTCCACGGAAACGTGAGGCTGTATAAAAG